>CM076396.1:21581695-21705226 GCA_038363315.1 Mugilogobius chulae | reverse complement strand
GATCTGTCCACGTTTAGTCCGACTCTGGTCCGCGTTTAGTCCCGACTCTGGTCCGCGTTTAGTCCCGACTCTGGTCCGACTCTGCGTTTAGTCCCGACTCTGGTCCGCGTTTAGTCCCGGACTCTGGTCGCTTAGTCCCGACTCTGGTCCGGCGTTTTTTAGTCCCGACTTGGTCCGGCGTTTTGAGTCCCGACTCTGGTCCGCGTTTAGTCCCGACTCTGGTCCGCGTTTCAGTCCCGACTCTGGTCCGCGTTTAGTCCCTGACTCTGGTCCGCGTTTAGTCCCCGACTCTGGTCCGCGTTTAGCCCCCGACTCTGGTCCGCGTTTACGTCCCGACTCTGGTCCGCGTTTAGTCCCGACTCTGGTCCGCGTTTAGTCCCGACTCTGGTCCGCGTTTGTCCCGACTTGGTCCGCGGTTTTAGTCCCGACTCTGGTCCACGTTTAGTCCCGACTCTGGTCCACGTTTAGTCCCGACTCTGGTCCACGTTAGTCCCGACTCTGGTCCACGTTTCAGCCGACTCTGGTCCACGTTTAGTCGACTCTGGTCCACGTTTAGTCCCGACTCTGTCTGTCCACGAGTTTGAGTCCCGACTCTGGTCCACGTTTAGTCCTGATCTTCGTTTAGTCCCTGAACTCTGGTCCCTAGCCCCTGCTGTCCACTTCTAGTCCCGACTCTGGTCCACGTTTAGTCCCGACTCTGGTCCCGTAGTCCCGACTCTGGTCCACGTTTAGTCCTCTGAACTCTGGTCCCACGTTTTAGCCCGACCTGATCCCGTTAGTCCCGACTCTGGTCCACGTTTAGCTCCCGACTCTGGTCCACGTTTAGTCCCGACTCTGGTCCACGTTTAGTCCGACTCTGGTCCACGTTTAGTCCCCGACTCTGGTCCCGTTTAGTCCCGACTCTGGTCCGCGTTTAGTCGCTCCGACCTCTGGTCCCGACGTTTAGTCCCGACTCTGGTCCGCGTTTAGTCCGACTCTGGTCCGCGTTTATCGATTGTCCCCCCGACTCTGGTCCTAGCCGCTCTTCGCTATCTGTCAGTCCCGACTCTGGTCCGCCCGCTTCCTTAGTCCGACTCTGGTCCGGCGTTTAGTCCCTGACTCTGGTCCGCGTTTTGCCCTGACTCTGGTCCCGTTTAGTCCTGACTCTGGTCCACGTTTAGTCCGACTCTGGTCCACGTTTAGTCTGGTCCACGTTTAGTCCCGACTCTGGTCCACGTTTAGTCCCGTGACTTCTTGGTCCACGTTTAGTCCTGACTCTGGTCCACGTGTTTAGTCCCGACTCTGGTCCACGTTTAGCCCGACTCTGGTCCACGTTTAGCCCTGACTCTGGTCCGTTTAGTCCTGACTCCCGGTCACGTGTTTAGTCCCGACTCTGCGTCCACGTTTAGTCCCGACTCTGGTCCGCGTTAGTCCCGACTCTGGTCCCGTTTAGTCCCGACTCTGGTCCACGTTTGGTCCCGACTCTGGTCCGCGTTTAGTCCCGACTCTGGTCCGCGTTTGTCCGACTCTGCGTCCGCGTTTAGTCCCGACTCTGGTCCGCGTTTAGTCCCGACTCTGGTCCGCGTTTTAGCCCTGACTCTGGTCCGTTTAGCCCTGACTCCCGCGTTTAGTCCTGACTCTGGTCCGCGTTTAGTCCTGACTCTGGTCCACGTTTAGGTCTGGTCACGTTTAGTCCCGACTCTGGTCCACGTTTAGTCCTGACTCTTGTCCACGTTTAGTCCTGACTCTGGTCCACGTTTTAGCCCGGACTCTGGTCCCGTTTAGCCCTGACTCTGGTCCACGTTTAGCCCTGACTCTGGTCCACGTTTAGTCCTGACTCCCGGTCCGTGTTTAGTCCTGACTCTGGTCCACGTTTAGTCCTGACTCTGGTCCACGTTTAGCCCGGACTCTGGTCCACGTTTAGCCCTGACTCTGGTCCACGTTTAGCCCTGACTCTGGTCCACGTTTAGTCCTGACTCCGGTCCGTGTTTAGACCTGACTCTGGTCCACGTTAAACTTATCGGTTATTAACACAACCAAACATCCTTCGTCAAAGTCGTTTAAATCTGCAGCTCAGATCTAAATCATTTTAACTTCTAACTGGATGGTGTCGTTCACTTTTCTCCTCCAGAAAGTTCCAGAAGCAGCTTTAGGTCCAGAGTTAATCAGTCTCATTGATTAGTTTGATTAACTGTGACTTCTGTCTTCAAAGACTTAAGCTCGTTAGAATCCTGATTAAATTAAGAAATCTAATGAAAACAGGATAATTCAAATGTCTATAAAAAAGAGAACAAATGAATGTAGAAGTAGAGCTGGGCAATATATCGAATTTTAGATAATATTGTGAACGTTGTTTTTGGAGATTAGCAAAAATAAATATCGAGTTTATCGTTTAGTAAAGCAAAAAAGGGAATTTATTAAAAACAAAACTGAAAAGCGATCCTGCAGTAATGACATTTCAACATTTATTTAACATCTAATACAAACTTACATGAGCTAATAGGTTCAAAAGTGCTTGAGTTAAGTCATTATCATTGTTATTCCTGAATTATTGATGCAGTAAATTATATTGAGTCAGTCTGACAAAAATCTGTTTAGACGTGTTTTATTTAATTACTTATTAATAAGAATGGGAATCCAGAGTAAATTAAATGACTTTCTGAGAGTAGGATTTGTCCTAAAAACAAGACAATGTTACAAATGCTTGTCAATTAGACTTTTTTATGCCTGCTTCATTAATCATATTTTAAAAAGGTTAAAATAAAGAACAAAATTCCTAATTGGAGACATTTTTGGACATGAACAACGTGAAGTAATAAGTAACTAAACAAGATACATACATTTTTGTTGGATCGACCTAATGTCCACATCAAGATACGGCAAAAAATATAGAGATTATTGTTTTTGTCAATATCGCACAGCCAAAGTAGACACTTGTAGTCTCTGTTGTCATGATTCCAGCTGCACAGAGTTTGTTGTGGAGCTGTGAACAGTGTTTCCCATTCATAGAGGACATTCTGGCGGTCCCCCATAGTCTAATTTTTGCCCCCGTAGTCTAAAACATTTGACATATAATAATACTTGAAGCTGTAGCATTGCAATAAACATAAGTAAGGAGTTATATTTAAACTATAAGCAATATTTTTGATCAGCAGAGGCAGTAAAGTGACTTTTATGCAGCAAAAATTGCATGAAGCACATATATTCAAACATGGGCCACTTGTACCACCAGGATCTCTGCATAAACTTATGGAAAACACCGGTGAAGATTGTTAAAAATGAAGAAAAAGCCAGAAGAGAACAGAACTTATCGTCTTTCTAAAAAAAAACACCAGAACAAAACTAAATAAATGGGTTCAAAAAGAGACTAAATCAAGCCTAAACTGATAAAAACCAAAGGAAGTTCTACTAAAGCTTTGCTCAAACAATAAAACATGAATAAAAGTGTCTCTAAATGAAACAAAGACTAAAACTGCAGAAGTATCAGCCGAGGGACGCGCACCACCGTTTGACAAACACTGACCTCATCTGCTCAAAGACACGTTTGGACTTTTCTCTGCTGGACTCACATTAACAGCGTCTGAACATTCTAAGTCTTCCACCGCTTCAGAAACAAACTTTGAGCAGACACAGACTTCAGCGTGCGCTCTCCACAGTTTGAAACACACTCACCTCTTCCGCAGCTGCTCCTGGTTTATTCCCTCTCTTCTCTTCTCTTCTCCTCTTCTCTCTCTTCAGTCGTATTTCTTCTCCTCCAGCAGCCGTGGAACTTTGATTTGTCCCACTCCGCTTCACGCCTGTTTTTCCTCCACCGACAACCAGGAAGTGCTGCCTGCGCCGTGATTGGCCGAGCCCGCCGAGCCACGCCCACCTCTGAGTCTGAGGTCTGGAACAAACACAAGAGTCACACACTGAGCTTAACACTCCTCCAGCTCCTCCTGCTGCTGCTGCTGATCGTCTGACTGAAGGTTTAATGAGCTGCTTCACTTTGGAGACTGAGATGAGGTCATAGTTAGTTCGTTTTTCTTGTTAATAAAGTCGTATTTTGCCGTGAAATCTCTAAGGCTCATTTCACACATTCACTTTTGTATTAAACATGAGATTTTTAGGTTTAAGGCTGCAACAAGTTAATCAATTTACCGAAACTAATCGATTATTCCAGTAATTGCCAACTAAATGAATAATAAAATACTTGTTTAATTAACTGTACACAGAGAAGATGTTTAAAGAATCAGACAGAAGGTCAGACTGAAAAAAAAAAAAAGATATTTAATCCAAGTAGGACAACAATGAATAAATCTGGATCATTCTTGTCAGGTCTCAATAAAGATATTCGGGTGATATTTTCTTGTGTTAAAACTGTCTTCAAATTTGTGACATTATAAAAACTAAATATTCCAAAGAGTTTAAAACTTAATGAGCTTAACTTTTCCGTCATTGTCTTTTATTATGTGAGGTGATAGACGACTCTCTGATGAACGCGATGATAATGAGAAGTCCTGACTCTGGTCCGCGTTTAGTCCCGACTCTGGTCCATGTTTAGTCCTGACTCTGGTCCATGTTTAGTCCTGACTCTGGTCCACGTTTAGTCCTGACTCTGGTCCACGTTTAGTCCCGACTCTGGTCCGCGTTTAGTCCCGACTCTGCTGGTCCGCGTTTAGTCCCGACTCTTTTTAGTCCGATCTGGTCCGCGTTTAGTCCCGACTCTGGTCCGCGTTTAGTCCCGACTCTGTCCTAGTCCTTGCGTTTAGTCCCGACTCTGTCCGCGTTTAGTCCCGACTCTGGTCCGCGTTTAGTCCCGACTCTGGTCCGCGTTTAGTCCCGACTCTGGTCCGCCGCGTTTCAGTCCCGACTCTGTCCGCGTTTAGTCCGACTCTGGTCCGCGTTTAGTCCCGACTCTGGTCCGCGTTTAGTCCCGACTCTGGTCCGCGTTTAGTCCCGACTCTGGTCCGCGTTTAGTCCCGACTCTGGTCCTCTGGTCCGCGTTTAGTCCCGACTCTGGTCCGCGTTTAGTCCCGACTCTGGTCCGCGTTTAGTCCCGACTCTGGTCCGCGTTTAGTCCCGACTCTGGTCCGCGTTTAGTCCCGACTCTGGTCCGCGTTTAGTCCCGACTCTGGTCCGCGTTTAGTCCCGACTCTGGTCCGCGTTTAGTCCCGACTCTGGGTCCCACGTTTAGTCCCGACTCTGGTCCACGTTTAGTCCGACTCTGGTCCACGTTTAGTCCCGACTCTGGTCCATGTTTAGTCCCGACTCTGGTCCACGTTTAGTCCCGACTCTGGTCCATGGTTTAGTCCCGACTCTGGTCCACGTTTAGTCCCGACTCTGGTCCACGTTTAGTCCCGACTCCGGTCCACGTTTAGTCCCGACTCCGGTCCACCTTTAGTCCTGACTCTGGTCCACGTTTAGTCCCGACTCTGGTCCACGTTTAGTCCCGACTCTGGTCCTCGTTTAGTCCTGACTCTGGTCCACGTTTAGTCCCGACTCTGGTCCATGTTTAGTCCTGACTCTGGTCCATGTTTAGGGCTGTTTCAGGACTAGTTCCTGGTTCTGGTCAGGACTGGAGCAGCAGCGTTCTGGATAGGCCGGTGAGTAGGCCGTTACAATAGTCTAACCCAGTGCTTCTCATACTTTTTTGCTCTGCCCTCTTGGGATGGAAAAGAATATCCATGGCCCCAGCCCGTCTGCAAAAGCACAAAAAGTGTCTGTGATATTTTGGCTTAGATCATAATTTTAACACTATATATATATATAGGCTATTTAAAACAATTCTATTTTGTAGTTCAATAAATAAATGATGTACAATTACTGAATTACAACACCAGTGTTCATCAGTTTGGATCTTGTTTAAGCTGAACAGGTTTTATATATCCAAGCTCATGTGTTTTTCTCACTGATGTAAGAGTCTAGTTTAGTCCTGTTTCAGTTCTTATGAAAACCTAGTCCAGTTCTGGGAAAGTCCTGGTTGAAACCAGCTGACAGCTCACTAAATACACAGTGGAAGTAAAGAAATCTAGTTTTTAAACTTTTCCTGTAAACATCACAGACACAAATGGAAAAGTTCGGGCATCTCCGCTGAAGATTTAAAAACTCACACAGTGATCAGACTCATGTCTCTCCCTCTGTCAGTAGCTCTCTTCCTCGTGCCACCTGCATAAACTTAGGGCTGCTCTATTGTGAAGAAAATAATAATCACGATTATTTTAATCATATTTGAAATTACGATTATTCAAACGATTATTTGCTTAGCTCTTCATTAATGAATGTAGAGAGTGAAAAGATAAAATGAAAGGTCTTTCAGGAATAAACAGCTCTAAATGTATTCTACAATTGTAAAGAAACCACCTATTTCTCCAAATCAAGGAAACAAATGAGCGCTTATGAACAGACGTATAAGTTACGCTCAATAATCACAATTGCTCGATTACACAATTTTTGCAAACAATGACTGCAATAATCATAATTGAAATTGAAAATTGATTAATTGCACAGCCCTACACATTTATGAGCGCGAGGGAGAGAAAAGGACGCAGCAGCAGCACTGCTCCCCGCGCCCTCCTGAAAACATTCTGCGTCCCTCACTTTGAGAAGCACCGGTCTAACCTACTGGAGACAAATGATAAGTCTCTCCAGGTCAGGCTTCGACGGTTTAGATGGTAAAAAGCTGCTGATGTTACTGACTTGATGTGTTTGTTAAAGTTCATATTTCTAACTTGAAGGTTTGAGAGAGAGGCCGACTTTGTTTGTGTGGGTCAAAGATGACGACTTGAGTTTTACGTAAGTCTATAGTATTTCCACACAAAGGCTCTTGTGACGCTTTAAGCTGCTTCACAAGACTCTCAGCTGACACACGCAGAGCTACACACACTTTACACTTGTGTTTTTCAGGAGATACTTTTACAGACACAACGGCTGCAGTGTTTAAACAGTTAAGATCTGATTCGTTTATTCATTTATCAAATTCTCCTAAACACACCTCATATATGTTTTATCTTATGACTCAGTAAAATCTTGATCCCACATGAAGCAGCACGAGTGAATATTGTTGAAGATTTCCAAAACAACAGTACACAGCGGATTATTTGTTTCTCAACACGAGGGACGCGCACATAGAGCTGTGTGATACTGACAAAAAAGTATTCTCATGATTTTCCTGGAGAAAGATCACGATTTCGATTTGATCACATTTCTTCTCTTTTGCTTTTGAGGTAAAAACAATGAAAGTTCCTACTTTACTGTGATTGGTTAAATCCAGCTGTCACTCACTCAGAGCAGAACAAACACTGACCAGTGTGGACAGATTTTCACAGAAAAACCTGACGAAGCCTTCGAAAAAAATCCCAAGACAAGCGACCTCAGCCATAAATAAAATTATAAAAAATGGATTCATTAGAACATTGTGTGATACAATATTGGCATTTCTAACACTAATAACAGCTTTGGAAAATCTGCTAAAATCCATGTTTCGTTCATAAATAGATTAATTGACCATTATTTAACCAGGGAAGTCCCACTGAGATTCAGAATCTCTTTTGCAGGGGAGCCCTGGGGAAGGGTCAGGGGAGGCATTAATGGACATGTTTTTAGTTGTAGGAGGAAACCTACGCAGACACGGGGAGAACATGCAAACTCCACATAGAAAGGCCCTGGGTCGACTGGGAATCGAACCCAGAACCTTCTAGCTATGAGGCCAGAGCGCTAACCGCTGCGCCACCGTGTCGCCACATATATATATTTGTAAATCAAACCTGAAAATTTTGAAGCTGCAGCACAAAAGACTCAATCTTCCCTGAGAAAATGTTTTAAAATCTTCTAAAATCATTCGAAGTTGCAGCGATGGAATCAAAAAGCCAGAATTGATCAGTTTTGCTTAAGGAGCAGCTGACTTATACACTCTGTAGTTGAATAATACACACAATAAAACAATAATAACCACGATGTTTGAAGAAACTAAGCCTGAACTAGAGCCAGACCTGACTGAATGTGTTTTATAATAAATATGGACACTAAATATGACAAATAAATACAAACACGTACACATATAAACTAACACAATCAAACTAACTTGAAAACCGTGGCTGCAAAATCAAAAACTGAATTGAATCATGACTAAAGTGAATCGTCTCATCACCAGTACAGAAAATAAATAAAACGCCCCAAACATTGTTCTTTAACCAGGACAGTCCCACTTTTCTCTTTAGTCCTGAGGCTGATCATCTCGTTCTGTTCCTGACGATAAACTAATCACTGCGATTGACCTGATCACGCCGCCGTATCCCTCCGCCTCAGAACAGTCACCTCACTGTAAAACAATCCACTTTAGATCAATGTGTGACCTCTGACCTCTGACCCAGGACATCCAAACAAACTACAGCCCGGAGAGAAACGACTCAAACACAAGTATGAATGAAAGAAACACAAAAACCACGGGATGTGAGCGATAAGAGCAGACACTGTGTTTGTTCTGGTGAATCTCAGTTCTAACTAGGGCTGCACGATATTGACAAAAAATCTAATTGCGATTTTTTGTTTGATATTGCGATTTCGATTTGATATTCGATATTTATTAACATGTGTATAAATATTGTTTTTTTCTGTTGAGCAGACTATTTTGCAACAATATTACAAATAAACTGCCCTACTAATGCAATGTTTAACTATACATACATTTTAGGCATTAATGCTTCTGAAGCTACAACCAAGATTGATTGGATGTTGTGCTTGATAATTCAGTTGGCCTGTATAAACAGTAACTAAAGTAACTTAAGACTATTTATTTAACCTGTAACCTGTGACACAAATGTACATCTACGCCAGCAGATGGCGCCAATTTCCCCTGTAGAGCTCTGGCGTGTTAGACTGAAAAAAAAAAAAAAAAGATCGCTAAAACTCTCAAAACAATGTTTATCTCAGTATGACTGAGCAAACCTGCGTGACACTGCAGTGTTTATGGACTAATATCAGTCATGCAGCTTTTACTCACTTGGATTTTATGTTTGTGAAGAAAACAGACCGGATTTGCCTGGAAACTATCGATGCTTTGCTTGTTCAGGTAAGCGGCTAAAGCTAGCAGCATCTGCAAAACGTGACTCCTTATTTATGAGTGGTTTTATTGAATACGCACTAGAACTGTCATGGAGCATTGTTTATAGACTTTTGTTTAGTCGTGTTGTGCAGTTCAAAAGCCTGTCGCTGTTGTGCTGCCCTGTGTTCACTTTAATGCTGCCCTGTGTTCACTTTCGTAGTGCGCTGTCCAATAAAAATAAAAAAGGAGGCTTATGCGCAAGAAAAGGAGGAATATCGAGGCTTTTGCGATTAGCTAATCGCAGTTGTCAATATCGCGGTATCGATTCGATATCGATATATCATGCAGCCCTAGTTCTATAGATGCCAGTTCTTTTATAACTCTTAATGTAGATTTAATATTGATTCTCTCGTTTCCTTTTGCAGATTAAAAGACACATTTTCTTCTAAAACGTCCTGGACAGACTGAGCTCCTGTAAAACTTCTACAATGAAATGTCAGACTTTTTAAGACCTTGGATACATATCTAAAAACACTACGTTTGTGAAAAAAAATACATAAGTAGATGAAAATAAATGGCACGTACAGAGAGAGAAAAGTTGGAGCTCTTCACGATCAATAATCGGTTAACGGATTACGTAAACGCAGTACTTTTTATTGTTGTTATTTTCACTGGACGTGTTATAATTGGACACAGCAGAGCTACGAGAGTGAACGCAGAGCAGAGCAGAGACAGGCCTGTAAACTGGGCACAACATGACTGACTTTTCAGAAACTATTTCTTAATAATCTGCCTCAAATTTGACTTTTGCTCCAAACGACACATTTTTACTGACAAAAGATTAATTTTCGATCTTTTGAATCAAAACCCACCACCAAATAGTTGACGATTTTTCAATTATCGGCCCAGCCCTAATCAGGAGTCATGTTTTAAAGTTGCTGCTAACGTTAACTTGCCTTGAACAAGTAAAAACATCGATAGTTTCCCAGTAGGGATGGGACGAGACGAGCCACGAGATTTTTAAATAATTAGCATTGTTTCAATTTAGAATTTAAACAAGGCAAATTAAAAAAAAAAAAAAGATTTATATTATTTATTATTGTTATTAGTTTATATTCTTTTAGTTTAGCTTTACCTTTCATTATGTGTATCACCTTGGATTTGTATTATTTCAACGATATGAGTTTTGACTGAAATTGATCCGCTCCTCAGACTCCGCCCCCTCTCTCCTGCTTCACAGACTCCGCCCCCTCTCTCCTGCTTCACAGACTCCGCCCCCTCTCTCCTGCTTCACAGCGCTGCCGCTGCTGACAGGGACCAGACACACACAGATGAGACTTTTTACAGTTATTGATGCTATAGACCAAAACATCTCTTTGTAGATCTATTTTAAACTATGTTTAAGTGTGAAAAACACTGCGCTGTTCCCGTGATGTCCGCGAGTATATTTGACGATTTATTTTTCGTGCTAACTTTTACAATGTTTAGGACTAAATATCTCTGTCAATATTGGTCCTATGTTTACGAAACAGAGTTTAGACAGTTTTCTGTCAGAATAAGTCTGCTACAAGTCTGTGTGTGGAGGAGAATATTTACTACAGCTGCTCAAAGATACAAAACTTAATTTCATGACCATGGAAAAATCTCACGAGACAGTTCAGTACGTGTGCGCACAGTATCAGGACAGTTTGATCTCACGAGATCTCGTCCCATTATATTTCCCAGGCAAGTTGAATAGCCCAGTCTGTTTTCTTCTCCAACATCAAATCCAAGTGAATAAATCCAAACATGGTTGATATTAGTCCATAAACACTGCAGTGTCACAGGTTTGCTCAGTCCTTATGAGATAAAAAGTGTTTTTCAAGTTTTATCTTTTTTTTTTTTCACTCAGACAAACGTCAGAGCTGTTTAAGGGCAGTTAGCGCCACCTGCTGGAGCAACTGTGTATCTGTGTCAGTTAACCGGTCAAAGACGTCCCACTCGGTTAAACAGTTAGTAACCGGTTAACCGGTTAAACATGAACATCCCTAATTCAGATCATTCTCTTGTGGCTTTGATCCTGTCAGTGGCTCGTTATTTTGTTGATTAGACATATATCCTGTTAACAACAGGCTCAGTCTGAAATGCAGGACAGCAGCTGTCTCTATAGGGACAAATAAAGAGTGAGATAGCGGGACGTCTCACCCAAACCAGGACGGTTGGAAATCTCATTCAGAACAGTGGATTAGCGTTAGCATCCAGAGTAAACACAGAGCAGAGTGTAAAAGGATCAGATCAAGTCCTGATAATCTGTGATCAAACATGTGTGCAACAGCGGCACGGCGACGCCACATAACCACAGGCTACACGGACCGCTCTGTTTTCATCACTCATCCTTTTACATGTGTTTTTAAAATAATAAAACAGGTTAGAGCCGGGAAGTATTTGAATTTTATATTGTGAATGTTGTTAGCAAGCTATCCAAAAACTGAATATATATCGAGTATATCATTTACTACTACTACTACTACTACTACTACTACTACTACATGAGTTTCTACAATAACAAACCGTACAAACCCTGAGCTTCATAAACTGTACATTCTGGTCACGTCTGCAGTTCAAAAGTCGCAGGAAAAATGTGAGAAATGCTTTAGAGGCAAGTGAGATGGAAACGACAGGATTATTGTGTCAGAGTCAAACCTAAAGCAGAGCGTATGGAATTATTACAGAAGGAATCAGGAGAGCACGGGTTTCTTTGAAAAACAGAAGCTTTTCATGTCACAGAAGCTTATCAGACTATAAACAATATTAAACCTTGTGTCCTTCACGCAATCTGATATTTACCTGTGGATCATATACATTGTAATTAGGGTTGCCAATTGTTTCGATTTAATTCGTCCCTATCGAGACCGTTGCTGTCCTGCATTTCAGACAGAGCCTCTTGTTACTATAATAATTGTCTACTCAACAAAATAACAAACCACTGACTAAATCACAGCCACAACAGAATGATCTGAATCTCCAAATACGTTCTAAATCATACAATCTTCTCTGCTAAATACAAACACATTTTTTTTTTTTTTTTTGCATCTTTTGAAACGGAGTGGTTGGCTGCTCTCTTGCTGTCCCTCTGGAGGCACTGAGCTCTTTTTGAAACTTTTTTGGATTTTAGCTCAGTTTTTGGCAAGAGAACTGTGGACTTCAACCAACTGAGACGTGTGGCCACCGATGTTCAACAAACATGAGTGAAGTACTGTCAGATTTGTGAAAATGAGACATCTGTTTTTCTCGTTACCATGGAGACCAAGCTAATGCTAATGCTACCTATGCTAGCTTTGGACTTCTGAAATGGCAGACTTTCACACCTGAAGCAGCAGAAGACGTTGCAGTGAAAATAGTTTGATTCTTGGGATTTCGTCCACCCTGTGATGTTCAACAGACAGTTAGGATTTTGTGAATGGAGTTGTTTGTCTTGTAACCATGGAGATGGTACACAAGCTATGAAAGCTAACTTTGCTGGCTTTGGACTTCTGAAATGCTACAGAACTTTTACATCTGCTGCAGCCGAAGCTTTTGCAGAGGAAGATTTTGTGGGGATGGTCTTATCACCGACTGAAACAACAGAAGTTCACCTGCTCCACCTGGACCTGACTGTGATGTGTCTACAGAATCATCTAGCTTCACCTGCACCAGACTGTTACGCGCCAATCCCACTACATGCAGCTCCGCTCCGCTCCGCTCCGCCCCGCCCAGCTCCGACCGTCGGAGTGGCTGCACAGAACTGTTGTCAATGAGGACCGTTCCACATGCTGCGCGTCCGCTCCGCAGGAATCCGCCCAGCTCCGTCTCTCCGCCGCCGTACGACCAAACTACGGATCAAGGCTATTTTCTTCTCCGCCCGAGTCCGGCCAGATCAAGCTCCGCAGATCAGAACGCAACAAATAGGAAATGGAAATCAAAATGCTTCCGTTTTTCAAAGTAAAAGCAGAGGTTTGCCTGGTTAAAAATCACAATTTTTAGTTTGTAAATACAAATAAATGTTTAGCACCTCACCATATTAGCAACAGGTCAGATTTAAACATGAAATGAAATGTGTTGCATTGAAATAATGTCATGATTTTCAATAAAGGAAAAAACTCATGTATTTGAAATTGATTTTATTTTGAAAAAAATATCTTGACGTTATGTCTTAGCTGGTTTCCATGGTAATTACTTTCTGTCTGTTGATAACCTGTACCCAAATCATCAAACAAGCAAGAATATTTGCAGTCTTTCATTCAAGTTAAAAATGGATGAGGAGAAGTTGATTATGGAGGTTCAAAACCATCAGATCCTGTATGATCCTACTCATCCTTTTTATAAGGACAACAGTCGAAAAGAGGACTCATGGGCGCTTATTGCCAGAGAAATGGAAGTGGATGGTAAGTTATTTTTTTTTTTTTTTTGTCAGTTGTGGATGTCAAAATTATTTGTTGTTCTTGATTATTCTATTCAAATACATTTACTTGTTTAGCATACTATCCAAGAAGTCTTTTAAAACAGGAAACTTAACAAAATAATTAGGCCTAACTTATCTTTATTGTAGAGTTGTTAAGACAGTAACATGAAAGGTAGTTATGTAGTTGGCACAATGATCAGTTGGAACTGTTGAAATTACTTATCATTAGCTAAATATAATTGTCATACTCAATCTGAAAATAAATCTTAATTTGAATGAATTATTATTTATTATTCTGAATCATCATAAAGAGCATAAAGGGTCTTTTGAGGTGTGTGCTAATTTTGTTTGTTTGTGATTTTATGTTTGATTGAACTGATGTTTGTGCACCATAAAACAATAACTATTCAGAGGTTTTTAATTTATAAGGTTTTTAATAACATAACAATAAATTCAAAACAAAATTAAAAGTATTTACAATATTTAAAATATATAAAATGTAATTTTCAGAATAAAAATAAAACAGTATTGACAAATATAATGACCAATTAGTCAGTGTAATTAGCCTACACCATCCTGTCCTGCCAGTGGACAGAGCCTTCGGGTGAGTTGAAAAACTTGCAGAACTTCTCCCGTACTTCCCTTGCATCATTTGAGGTGCGGTGCCCTACCATGTTTCCCACTCGCCTCATCCTTCTTCCAGACTCTTCAGCTTCCTCCAGCAACCTCACATTTTCAGACGGTGAGAGCAGGAAGTTGTGGAGAATGCAACACGCTATGACAACTGTATCCACATTTTCCGGATGTAAGTTTATTTTAGTGTACAGCACTCGCCACCTCGCAGCCAAAATGCCAAACGCATTTTCAACTACCATTCTGGCTCTCGATAGTCTGTAGTTATAGATCTTCTTGTTGTAATTATTAACTGGTCCTGGGAATGGCCTCATTAAATATTTTTTAAGTGGAAAGGCAGCATCTGCCACAATTACATATGGAAGGGCATTTTCATCAGCAGCATCAGGTAGAGGTGCATTCGGTGGCACATTAAGTGTACCTCTTTCCATCCCGATCCCAAGTGCTGACGCTGCATATACACCACCATCGCTGGATCTGCCATAGTCCCCCACATGTATAATTCTAAATCTGTAGTCAGCATCAACCAGAGCCAAGAGCACAATTGAAAAAAACTTCATATAATTGAAGTATTGACTGCCACTATGTGGTGGCTTCTCGATTTCTACGTGCTTCCCGTCTAGGGCCCCCAAACAATTTGGAAAATTCCATTTCGACCAGAAACCTTCAGCAATTTCCCGCCATGCCTCCTCATTTGGTGGTTGGAGAAACTTTTTCATCATATTTTTTTCGATAGCGTTGCACACCATGTGAACAGAGTTGCGAACAGTTGTTTGCCCAAGTCTGTAGCCAAACGAGAGGGTGGCGAATGAATCCCCTGTGGCTAAATACCTGTAACGACAAAATAAAGAAAACATTACATATTGTCATTCTCAAATTGTTTTTTATTGCAGTAAAGCTGTGCAAAGAAAAATGGAGATCTTTGAGGGACTCATTTGTCAAAAGTCGGAAAAAGTCTGCACTGCCGAGTGGATCTGGAGCTGGAGTGATAAAAGAGTGGAAATTTGAAAAAATAATATCATTCATACTTCCTTATCTCCAGCCAAGAAGGTATGTGAAACATTAAAAAAGTGAGAATTTCATTAACTGTATACTAATTTCTTTTTTTTTTTGTTTTTCCTTATACAGCTCCCGGAGCAACCTGGACATAGCACAACAGGAGGAGCTGGACCAGCCTGGAACCTCAGTGACAGGGGAGGATAGCAGAGACATCTCCTCCCCATCCCCTGCTCCATCTGTGTCAGTCCAATCTACGAGTTCTGTGAGCGACAGAGTATCGCGCTCACGAAGCCCAAGAGACAGGGTCTCTGCTGCCAGAGCTGTCACCAGAACCCCAACTGCCACAACAGCCACTACAGTCAGGGCAAGAAACACCAGACAAAATGATGTTGGGGAACGTCTGATTAATATGCTGCAGGAACCGCAGAGGCCATATGTGCCAGATGACGAGAAGGACGAGTCATATCACTTTGCACTAAGCATTGTTCCCATGCTTCATAGGCTAGACAATGAGAGGAGACAAGAGGCAAAAATAAACATAATTAACATGCTGCACAACTTTAACAGCTCCACACAGCCACAACCTCTGCCCCCTGCTTCTGCTCCTTTTGAGGCATACACAGCTCCTGTGAGAAACACTTCCACTCCCAGCCATCCTAGACGCAGTTCCTCAACTTCCAACTCTACTTCTTCAATGGGTCCATTTATGAGACTACTATCTTCAGATTCTACAGCAAGCCAATTGGAATTTGAAGAATTTTACTAATAATATAATTAGCTGAGTTCCGTTTTTTTGCATTGTGCGTATGACAGGCAAGACTACATGTTTCATTAAAACATCAAACACGATCATATTTAAGATTTAAAAAAATGTTTTTGTTTGTTTTCACCCAATTTTAATTATTTCCTGTAATTTTCAACTTTTATTTGTTATTTTATTCATAGTTTGCAATGTAACTGCTTTGAAAAGCTATATGAAAAATATTTACCACAAGGACGATCACATCAAACTGGCTAAATTATAAAAATGCAATTATCTGTCATATGGGTTTTCTGGTTTTTGTGATTGTTATTTTTTTAGTTAAGCTATATTGCAATCAATTATAAAAAATACTTTGAAAATGTATTTATACATGTGTATAAGTTTACTAAAAAACTGTTTTGTAGTGCTGTTGTTTTGGAATAAAAATGTTCACAATTTACATTGCTCACCTTAATGCCACAGCAAGCCTTTGTTTTGGTTCAATGGCTGCTCTGTAGGATGTGCACTGCCGCCGAATGTCAGGTCCTACCATACCAAGAAGCTCGTCCATTTGTTCGGCGGACATCCGAAAATATTTGTGGTGTCGCTCACTGTCGAGCCTTAGCTCTTGAACCAGGTGGTAGAAATCGCCCTGTTGTCTCCTCTGCTGATTTATGGGATGAACCCAGTATCGGCTTCTTCGTCTCCTTCGTGCCAAGGCCATTATTAACAGCAGAGCACAGGTATTTCTCCTGCTTATGCGTCCTGCAGAACAAACACAACCCGTAAACAAAAGAATTGAAATAAAAGATAAGATATCCTTAATTTGTCCCACAATGGGGAAATTCCAGTATTGTAACGCACATTTTAAGAACAGCAGAGAAAATAGAAACATGCAATCAAAATGATGATAACTTTGTATACATGATGTATGAATGTATACAAAGTTATAATAGTTAAAAAACTCTTATTTACAATAAGAGTCTGTTTTGGCACAGTGCAAAATATGACAGGATAAATAGATTAAGTGGCATCAGTAAATATTATATAGTATTATATACAATATAGGACTATGTACAGCTGCAGTACATTAACAGAATAAATAAATAACCGGTGAATAAATATGAGATAAAAGTATGCCTGTGTTTATGTAAAGAGCAGCCTTTGAGAAGGTGTAAATAGAGGTAAATAAATAAGAGCCATAAAGCTCACATCAGTGAGTACCAGAGATGCTTCACATAGATAACATTAGATCATTTGTGCTTTACAATTATATATGTCAAAGGTCACATCATACATTTTCTATATTTGTTAGAAAGTGATACAGATTAAACAATGTGTATCTCTAAAATCAATCAATTAGTCAATCATTTATAAAGCTCTTTACAACACTCAAGCGACCCAAAGTGCTTTCCAAATACAAAGATAAGTATCAAATAGTTCCCTGCATTGCAATTTCACTCCATAATAGGCAACAGTAGGCCTAATAACAAATTGCAGGCCTATGAAATGTCATTTAACGTTAAGTCTATAACTTAATGCATAAAAACATCAACACATCATGACTGATAAACTATAGCAAAACTCGTGTTTTTTCAATGGCTCTACAAATAAACCTTCTGATTTAGAATTTTCACTGCTAGACCCCTGGACAAACCTGACAAAATTCACTTCCTTAACACGAAACACTTTATTGTGTGTGTTTAGTAACCTAAAAAAAAACACGAAAACGTTTGCTTAACGTTTAACGTTAACTAACGTTATTGTCCATGCTTTGTGATCTCTCCGTCCTTCAAAATAAGAACTGTTACACAAAATGAATAACATCATAACGTTGACAATGTACTCACCCATTGCAAGTCACAAAAAAATGTTTTGTTGAAGTTATCAGGACTCTTCAAACAAGCTTTGTTTTCCTTCCGCCGCTTGCTACTTTTCCTCTCCTTGATGGCGACAAAGTAGCAACATCTCGCGCATGCGCACTTTACCCTCCGCGGAGGAGGAAAGCACGTCCTACTGCGCATGCTCTTCTTGAACTCCTCGGGGCTACGCAGCCCTGCGGAGCGGACTGGAGCGGAGACAGTGGGCGAGGGGTCTGCGGCAACTTTCGGAGGCGGACCGGGGCGGAGCGGAGCGGAGCGGAGCTGCATGTAGTGGGATTGGCGCGTTATCTGTTCTCTCACTCCGGTTTCCACCTCCAACTGCACCTGCTCCTCCAGCTAAGGCCCTGACGAAGCCAAGCACAACATCATGGAGATTGTCCCCGAGCGCCGTTCAGCGGCAGCTCACTGCTCCTGACAGACGCCCAGAGGCTCTGCAGGATGGGTCAAATGCAGAGAATGAATTTCCCTCTCGAGGGATCAATAAAGTATTATCTTATCTTATCTTATCTTATTACGTGTGTAGCCAGGTCCTGCTGCTGCTTTTCGCTCTAAACCAGGGGTATCGAACTCATTTTGACAGAGGGGCGCATTGGCATCGGGTTGTCCTCGAAGGGCCGGTTGTAACTAAAATGAACCTCACTAGTCTTTCAGCATTTAATCATCGTATATTAATTAAAGTGACAATTATTGAAAATACATCTGCATTAGT
Source organism: Mugilogobius chulae (assembly GCA_038363315.1). NCBI lineage: Eukaryota > Metazoa > Chordata > Actinopteri > Gobiiformes > Gobiidae > Mugilogobius > Mugilogobius chulae. The sequence goes on along the minus strand of CM076396.1, from coordinate 21,686,839 downwards.
CTGAAAAATGACTTACTCTTTAAGTTTCAGACAAATCATTTCATTAGGTTAAGACTCCCAGATTACTCTTGGCACTAATAAAAAATTAAAGTAAACCTTATAAGACCTTGAGCGCCGTATAAAATGAGGTGGCGGGCCTTGACTTTGACATATGTGCCGTAAACAGTGGACCATGGACATTCGATGCACACGTTTAAAGCAGGAGATTAATAATGGAGATGGGACAGCTGACTTTAGGACTGGGTATTGCTTAGGGCCTTCCAATACGATCCGTTTCCCAATACACATACACATACATGCCGATACACTCTCCTCAATGTGTTACGTATCAAAATTTATTTTTGGAAAAACAATAAAAAAAAACATCTGCCAATGCAGAAAAAAATACAGTGCATTGATATATATATATTTTTTATCCACAATGTAGAAAAAAAAACTAAAAGTATTGTATCTTAGCTGTAAAACCATGTTTTTGAGTATAACTGTCTCTAAAATCAGTGTCAAAAATGTACATTTGATTTTGTAGAGAAACAAAAAGTAGAGGAATTGTATTTTCAAACTGCTCTTTATTAGGGATGCACCGATCCAGCTTTTTCAGCTCCGATACCGATCCAGATACTTGGCTTTAAGTATCTACCGATACCCGATATCAACCGATACCAGTGTAAGAACTGAAATTTTTTTCTTTCTTTTTAAAACAAAAGACATTTTGTCATATAGTGTTATGCAACTGTTATTTCTAGTGCAAGTCACAACTTAAGAGCTTAATCTGAATAAAATGTCCAATGAAATGATACGTTGTTGATCAACACCAGCCATAAACTAGTCTAATTTTGCCCAATTAAAGGCACAAATATGATATCGGCTGAACCGATATCATGGAGCCGATACCCGATCCAGAAAATTTTGCTGGATCGGCACCGATATTCGATCCCAGTATCGGATCGGTGCATCCCTACTCTTTATGTCAGACAGAAGTGTTCATTGTTCAGCTCAACAGTTTCAGCCTTAAAGTAACTGTACTCGATTTTTTGCAACAAGATAACTTAAAAGCACTGATGCCTTGTTAATGTATCTAATCAGGTGGAAATTAGTCCCCAAAGTCCTGTCTATGTCTAATAAAATCCCGTTTGTGTGCAGCTTTTTCTGTTTTTGTTTTTAGCATTGTGGCTAACTGTTGTTAGCATAGTGACTCACCTCGCTGCTAAAAGCTGTGAAAAAACATTAAAACTCATCATGATGAACAATTCTGAAGCTCAGAATGCATTAGCTACGTGAGGAAATCATGTAGCCTGAAGGAAAAAGGTTAAAATTAATTATTTCTGTTTGTTTACATTTTTAGGATGCAAAAATCAGGTACAGTCCCTTTAAAGCTGCCATCAGAAGTGTAAATTATATGAATTTAAGTATCCCATTACACCTCCATGTATCGATACGTGTTGACTTTGTGATTGTCCATAGAGACGAGCAGAGCAGAACTTTAGACAGACGCTTCTCTTTCAGACGGACGTGAGTCAGTGAACGTGTTTACATGAAAAACTTCTCTGTACTGGTCAAGGCGGTAGTGGAGATTTGTTTTATTGGATTTATGAATCTCTGGAAAGTGAACAGTCTGATTATAAAAATAACATATTTGCAAAGCCAATATGAATCTGAATGTGCATCAAGCGTGCGCAGAAACATCACTGCTTTAAATTTGAGTTAAAGTATAAAAACAATACAGTGTGTAAATTTACTTGATAAAAAAAGTATCAAACTGCCAAAAGTTATTCTCTAGTCTCGGTTAAAACTATAAATGTGTCATCTTATTTTACTTGTTTCAAGACATTTATGTTTTCAACAGATTTGAGCTTGAATCAGATTTGCCAATGAGGTGAATAAAAAAGTTTTACTTCAATAGCAAATAATTTGGCTTGAAATAAGAACAAATTTATTGAAACAAGGCAGAAAACACATCAAAATAAGTCATATAATCTAGTTACATCAAGTAAAACCATCTGAACCAGAACAAACACCAAAAATATTGATTAAAACCCAGATTTTACGACGTTTTAACCAATCTAGAAATGCATTTTTTGTGGTTTTGTCCTGAGTTGAAGCATGAGTTTGGCTTTACAGTGAATTATTCATAATTATTGTGACTTTTAACATGTGATTAAGATTAATATGTAATTGTTAGACATTTTTGGCCATTTTGCAGTTGTAAATATGTCCACAACGCTCTGATACACAACAGCAAAGCAGGTTTATGGGCTTATAAAAGTGACATGTTTTCAAACTGTAGGGAGTAGGAAGTACAAATACTTATTGAAAATTTTAACGAAGTAAAAGTAAGAAGTCAGCAGGATTTATAAAACTCAAGTAAAGTACAAATACTTGAGTAAAAATACTTCGTTTCTTGCCATCACTGTTTTATCATTCTCATTAAAACAAAAATCTAACTTTAAACCAGTTTATTTCAGCTGCAGCTCTAAATCAAAGTGTCACGTGACTGTTGTGAAGCAGACTTATGAAAACGCTCAAATAAATCTACAGTTTCTGAGCCAAACGAGCGTGAAGTGTGCGCTAAGTGACGCGTGCCTTTCAGCGGGGCTTCGGCGCTTGTGACAGCCGCCAGACACGTGCTCCTCCTCGGGCTGCTCCGTGCCGCAGTCCCGTTACTCTCCACTGACCATCGACCCACGGCACGAGCGGCCTCCCCACGCGCGCAAACCCTGTCCACGTGAGGCTGCGGACGCTGTGGACGCCGTGGACACCGTGGACTCGCTCTGCGCCTCTCCAAACCTCCCCAAAACTCCGCGCTTTTTTTACGCACTGACGCGGGGCTAACGCTGCTAGCTTCCCCCGCCACCGGACACTCGCCGTCGGCTTTCACGCACAGCTGTGACACGAACCGCGCGTGGAAAACGGAGAAAAGACCGAGAACGCGGCGGTGTGGAGAGCTCCGCGGCGCTGCGTGAAGCCTCCCCGGTCCGGGCAGTGCGAGCGCGGGGGACAACGTCGTGTTTTTATATCGTTACCTCACTCCAGTGCCGTGTGCAGCTCCTCTCCGCTCGGTACCAAAAAGCTCCGTCCACTGCGCAGCCCGAGCGTCATTCACGAAACGGCTTTACGCGCTTTACGTAGACAGGCGGCGCGAGAGAGGAGAGCGGGCAGGAGCGAGGCTGCGCAGTTTACGTAGAGCTCACGAGGCTGGTTTGTTTCCGCGTGCTGCTGTGGACGGCCTCGTGGCGTCATGTGACCGCGGTGTGCAGAGGCGCGTGCACGTGGAGGGAGAAGGGCACGCGCTTGTTTTATACTTATATGGTTTTATTTGTTTTAGAGCTTTTTAGTCCGTTTTATGCAGCTTTTTGGTTTAGATTTTACTTTTAAGCTGAAGCTGACTTCCTAAGCTCCTCCACAAGCACGTTTCAAACAGAGCTGGCTGCTGGAAAAGCCTGAGGAGAAGGTGAAAAGTAGGGCTGCAACTAACGATTATTTTGTTAATCAATTAGTTGGGCAATTATCCACAATGCTAACAACAACAACTATGAACTTAGCAGCGAAGGGTGAACAAACGGGACATTATTTGATGTAGTTAAGTCTATGCGGACTCATTTAAACCTGAATAGATGCATTAACGAGATATCTGTGCAAGGGGAAATTGATTTTAAGTCATTTTATTGTAAAAAATCGAGTAGGGGAGACCGGGGCCAATTGTAATGTGAATGTAACATAGAAACAAATCCCTCCAAACATGGCCGCCCTCATCTGTGTTACAACTGTCCCTCGGCCATTTTATGAATTCATTTTGGATGGATTTATTTAGATGTATGTCTTTTGTCCAAAAAAGTTTGTGTATCATTTGTTGGACTGATTTTTATCAGAGCCTTAATATTTTTTCAGAATAATTCTCATTTTAGTTGGAAAAAGACATAAGTAAAGTTAGAGCAGACTGTAACAGCAGTTTTGTGTTTTATTATAATAATATCACAGAGTTCAGGTGGTTTAAATGTGGACAAGCTTCCAGTCTGTCAAATGTATTACCTTTAATAAAGAAAAAATAAATATTAATCATTGTAATTTCATATGTTACACTTGTCCTCATGTTGTGGGGCAGATGTAACACTTGACTTTCTTGTCTTGAAATGAAAACAGCTTCAAAATAAACAGCTCTAGAGAATCCAAACCTGTTCACATGTCAAGCCAAGATCTGCAGCTTCATTTCATGTAGTTTTAAGCAGGTCTTCAACTAAGATTAAGCTGATATGTTACATTAGGAAAAAAGTGTTACAATTGTCCCTGGTCTCCCCTATAGTCTCTTTATATCAGGGGAGGGCAACTGTTTTTACTCGAGGGCCATATTCAAACCCAGAGCAGTGGTGGAGGGCCGGACTGCCAACATTGCTATAACACATTTTGATTGGGACAAACACATTTCTTTGACAGATCATAGATTAACACAAATAAAAGGTTTGCTCTAACATAATAAGATGGAAACATTTCTAGATTAAGCTCATCGTTAAGTTGAGGTTTGAGAAAGTTATGATTTTACAAAAAAAAAAAAAAAAAAACTTTCATGGATTAAACTTTTTTATTTATTTATTACGGACAGTGCACATTGACCAACATTAACTGTATAACTTGCCAGAATTAGCCCAGAGGCTCGTTTTCATCTGTTGTCCGTTGTCTGGTGGAATGAAGTAATGAAGTAACAAAGAAAATACACAACAATAAAATAACATACAGTGTATTCAATAACACTTTGGTCGTAGTAAGACAACAAGCAGAAAGGCAGTTGTAAGCAAGATTAAAACTTGGAAAAAGCAACATAACAAAAGTCATAAGCAGGCAGCATACAAATGTTACAAGCAAAGTGATTAAAAAGCAAGATGATAAGAAACTGTACAAACGACAGATAAAGAAAACTAAATATTATCATATATCAAATGTTTACATAAAAACACACAATGGATTTTTTTGATTTGTAACAATGTTCCATGATCCAAAGTACCAACTTTAATCTTGAAAAGCTCAAGTTTAAGTTAAACTTTTCTTCTCTTCTTCCTCTCTCTCTCTCCTTTCCTCTTCCCTCTCTCTTCCCCTCCTTCTCTCTCTCTCCTCTCTCCCTCCCTCTCTCTCCTCTCTCTCTCTCTCTCTCTCCCCTCTCTCTCTCCTCTCTCTCTTCTCTCTCTTCTCTCTCTCCCCCTCTCTCCTCTCTCTCTCCTCCCTCTCTCTTCTCTCTCTTCTCTCTCTCTCTCTCCTTCTCTCTCCCCTCTCTCCTCTCTCTCTCTCCTCTCTCTCTCTTTCCTCTCTCTCTCCTCTCTCTCTCTCTCCTCTCCTCCCTCCCTCTCTCTCTCCTCTCTCTCTCCTCTCTCTCTCCTCTCTTCCCCTCTCTCTCTCCTCTCTCTCTTCTCCCCTCTCCTCTCTCCTCTCCTCTCTCTCCTCCTCTCTCTTCCTCGCTCCTCTCTCTCCTCCTTCTCTCTCTCCTCTCTCTCTCTCCTCTCTTCTCTCTCTCCTCTTCTCTTCTCCTCTCTCTCCCTCTCTCTCTTCTTTCTCTCCCTCTCTCTCTCCTCTCTCTCTCTTCTCTCTCTCTCTCTCTCTCTCTCTCCTCTCTCTCTCTCTCTCCTCTCCTCTCATCTTCTCTCCTCTCTTTTTTTTTCTTCTCTCCTCCCTTCTCTCTCTCTCCTTTCTTCTCTCTCTCTCCTCTCCCTCTCTCTCTTCTTCCCTCTCTCTCTTCTCTCTCTTCCTCTCTCTTTCCTTCCCTCTCTCTCTTCTCTTCTTCTTCTCTCTCTCTCTCTGTCCTGGTTCAGGTTGAATAAATACCTGTGAGTATTTATTCATTATGGATCAGTTTTTCTCTCTTTTCTCCGGAGATGCAGCAGAACTCTGTCCTCTCGGTGAACCCAGGCTCCGCGGCGGCCATTTTGGGTCAGCCTGAATAAATAATGAGCCGGGAGACGGAGAGAGGAGCAGAAGCTTTCATTTTTAAACCGGAGCAACGACCCAGAAAAACACACCAGCGTCAAGTTTAGAAGTGCAGAGGACGAGAGAGAGAGAAGCTGCACCTGCTTGTACTGAGTCAGATGCCCTCCCATCCTCAAGACATTATTTTGATTTCAATAATTACAGTCACCACAACTAAACAGTAAAATCCTTCCTGTTCTCACACTTTTTCAGAGTTTCTAATGGAAGTCAATAGGACAAAACTACAACTGCTTCTGCACCAAAACTACAAAATCATCCGAAGTTTGAACATGTCCGAGGCTGGAATAAAAGCTCCAAACAAATCCACTTTAGATTCACATTTTAGATGAAAAATGGGTAATTTTGTGTCACATTTCACCTCCTCTGAGAATCTTTTTTTATATAAATCTGTCCAGAGCCAAGACAATCAAATAAAAGAACTATACACCTCAAAAAAATGTCATTCTAGATTTGCTAAGATGTCTTGAAATCTGGATTTAAACCTTTACTTTTTCTGGTTTTAGTGGATGAACATGATGAACACTTATATGTCTTATTGCATAAAGAAAGAGATAAATAAATAAATAGATTTGCTAATTTAATTTAAGATAAATATCTTCTAAACAGTCAGAAATGTGTTGAAACTATATTCACATCATTCAGTCGTGTCCTTAAAGGGTCATAATATGTAAGACTCTCTTTCTTCTCTTAACTTTACTCACAGTTGTATTTGGGTTGATTCCTGCAGGTTTGAGTATTGTCCTGCAGCTGATGCTCCTGTGTTTTCACCTACCACCTAGCCCCGCCCACTCTGTATTTACATGGGATTATTTAAACATTCAGATTCAGAGTTAAACATGTAGAGATCAAAACTGTTACAGGCACTTCACAACAATCTACATAATGTCAAAATGTATTTATAAAAACACAAAAAACAGACATTAAGCTCATAAAACATAAGACACTTTAAGTTTCCGTCTGCAGAGTCTGATTTGGAGGAAAACCAAACACATCTTTTACATTCTGTTGTTGTAAAATAAAAGGTATCAAACATGTCAAGACAGAAATGCATTTGACAAATATAAGCGGATGTTCTGTAGCTCTGTCCCTTTTCTCGTTTGTGCATCGCAAAGTCGTAACAACTCAACAGGATGAAACCAGCTCAGAGAGAGAGACGCCGAGCCCCGCCCCCCTTAGTTACTGTTGCTACGCCCCCCTTAGTTACTGTTGCTACGTCCGTCAAATATGACAGCGTGCCATAGACTTCAATGACAGAAATAAGTACACTTGTTCGCATAGTTGACTTTTTTAAAGCAATTTTTCCGCGATATCCTCTAGATCGAGGTAAAAGAGGTTCACTCTGCAGCGGAGGGATTTATTCAAAACATTAAAATACACAACAGAGGGACATAACTCCTATGGAGGCTAATGCTACTGGTCTCAAGCTAAATCAGAGACACATGATCTTTAACGTTACCTCAAATACAACAAGCACAGCCTTGTCCTGCTCTTGCACTGCCGGGTAAGTTCACTTTCATATGTTAAGGTCTATTTTTCTTTATTGCAAGAATATTGTTCATTTACGAGGCTATGTTAGCGAGCTAAAGCTACCAGTGTTGGCTAAAGCTAAACGTAGCAGCTTAGAGCGTAACTTCTGCAGTTTTATCCTCGTCGTGGTATAACTTGGGTCTAGTTTGTGTTCTTGCCTCTAGATCTAACAACACAGTCAGTCCATAGCTATAGTTAAGCATTAGTTTTACCTTTGAGCAGACATTTGTTCCATATATTTAGCTGTTAAACTGTTTAATCCATTGTAGGCACTGCTCCAGTTGTTTTCAGCTTTAGAAATAGAAAGAACACAACTCCTCCGGTCAATATTTCGGGGGATCTGTGTCTGATTTACATAAACCATAGACACATCGCTTCACCATCTTGCTTGGAGCTCAAGATCTGACGGACCATATTTACACAGCAATGGTTGCTACAATGTTTGATTGGACAAGAACCGTTTTGGGGCGGGGCTCGGCGAAAGGTCATCTAAACCAGGATTTTAAAGAGAAAAAAGAGAGAGATTAAGAGAGATACGTTGCACAAACATGGAGCAGATGATGAGCTGATAATGTCTGTTTTGCTAAAAAAAAAAAAATCGCATTGCCTTTATGATCTCTGTGGGTGGAGTTTGCACATACAACGGTCAAAAAGTCTCCTATGAATAAGAGAGTGAGTGTGACCACAATTATTAACATTTTCCACAAAAAAATTGTTATATTTGCTTTAGGATTATGGATGCAGTTCTTCTCAGAGATTTGACTTAATAACATCTTCTCTGAGCTTGTAGTTTAACGTTTGTGGGTCAGATCAACCACAGAGACAGAAGATCCTGGTCTCCTCAGTCCAAACCCTGGGAACAAAGGCTGAGTGAAGGAGGATCTGAACGTGTGCAAGTGGAACAACTCTCCATCAGTGAAAATAGATAGAAGGACAGATACCCAGCCTCAGAGTCCAGCAGCACGCCCACTCTGTGAGACAGTGAGTAAATGCAATAAACTTTAGATTCGTTCTTATTGTGCCAAACTGAGCAGTGTCCATTATAGATCACCAGACACCAGGACTGATCATTGCATCCAAACACACACTCACTGCTATAGAAACCCCGACCCCTCCCCGCTCCAGACCACCTCCCAGTAACAGCGCCCGCTCAGACCAGTGGAGCTCAGGACCTGTTCAATCTCTGTGAATCTGTCCTCGTGGTCTGGATACTGCTGCTCTTGTCTCACACAGGTCACAGTACGATTGTCCTCCGAGAGAAGAAGCTTTCTGTGAGCCTCTCTGGGGGTTACACAACAGAAGCAACTCTTGTTTTATATGAGACCTTACACAAATACAGATTAGGGATGAGTATCGTTAAAGTGCGTGACAGGTTTTTATGTGTTTAACATTTTATTTAATTTAGTAGATTAGTAGTTGTAAATGTAACTGGCAGTTTTACATGATTCAAGAACGAGTTGGAGAAGAAAAGTTTGAAAATATGTCGAAAAAAAAACGTAGAGCAGAGTTCTAAACTGATGACATCAAATCTTAAATATAATGATCTTAACTTTGTTTTAGTGAAATGAGGAGTTCAGCCTGTCAGAGGCACTATTTATCAATAAAATGTATACATTTTATCTGTACATAAAAAAGCCCTCAGCATTGGAATGAGATGCTATCTGGCCTATAGGGGAAAGTGGGGTGATCTGTGGGGAAGTTGTGCCACCCTCTGTTTCCAAAGAACCAGAAAATGATCATGTAACCACATTATAAAGACTGAGCCATTTAACACGTTCTGTAAAGATGGGAGCCTGACTGCAGGAGAAATAAGGTTAGTTAATAAAAAAAAAACAATTTTTTCCCTTCAAAGTACAATTTCTATGATCGAGGTTTTTTGATTGTTGCATCTGAACAGTTCTAGGCAGGTTTGTAAGTATATTACACATGTTTTAGTGCTTTGGTAAGTGTTCTAAACTTCCATTAAATTCACCTCTGAAGGTGGCACTTTGGAATGTGGCCACAAGATGGTGGCACCTGCAACCCTGGAAACAGGAAACCACACCCAGGGAAAGGTTAGAAATAGGCCTTCCTGTCAGCCCTGACCCTGGTTCCGAATAACCTAATTTATAGCCCCTAGCTCCTTACCAGTAGAGGTCGTCAGGAGGTCAACAGTAAGAGCACTAGACAGCTGAGAGAAGAGCTCTTAGCTCTGTTTGGTGAATCTGAACGTCCTAACCAGCGGCGGGAAACAACGAGGGAAATGACGCGACTCTACAGCTGTTCATGAAAAACTACAACATCCACCAGCGGACTACAAAACACGCACCTACTGCGCTGATTTGAATGACATGACAGTTACATAAACAACGCATTTGTTTATGAATCTGCTGCTGGTTAATAAAAATACTGCAATAAACCTCAGACTGAGACATCTTTGTAAAAGTTTAAACACGAAGTTTCAACATTTGTCAGCACAAACAATAGGCCTATATATGCACAGGACAGGACAGAATACATATAACAGACTCACCATCACCAGTCTGTGAGAGAAAGACAAATATATCCCAGTATTGCTTTGCAGCAGCAGCAGCAGCAGCGCGTCTCTCATTTTCCCTTCTCCCCAGCTGTAGCGGACTTTATGCAAATGAGCCTGTGCCCCGGCGTAAGATTCACTTCTTCACACGTAAATAGTGTTAGTGATGCGGTAAAACATTTAGTGAAGGCAATGTTGCACTAAAACCTTATATTTTCAAAGTTTATAAAGTTTGTTTTATGTAATGTGTGTCTAAAGTCTGAGGCAGCAAAACTTTTCATTCATTACAAACTCATCATTCACAGATCAAATATTGTCATAAATATTCCTTCATTTTTGGAGCGATCTGTGCAGTGCATTGTGGGATGTCTCATAGCTCCTTACCGGCGTTAGGAAGCTTCTATGGTTCCTATGCTAAAGGAGCTATCATAGGAAGCATACAGGCTCCTTCTCCTAGCTCCTTCCTAACTAATCTGACAATCCGGACAGCTCTTAATATGGCGTGTGGTCACGTGCATCCGGTTTGGGCTTAAGGAGCTAGGAGCTATGGGGACAATTTGATGAATTCGGACGGAGCGAGAGTCCTTTGTTCTGTTGTTGCCCATGCGTCTTTTGTTTTGAGACAATGTAAGTCATCCTTTGTTTTGTTTATCAATGTTAATTTATTTATGTCACCAATAATTATTGTTTGATTGTATTCTAATAATATTATTGAGAACAATTTGAGTTATTAATACAGATCAATTATTTATTTTATATTTATTATGTATCTACAGAACCATGTCATCCATGGCAACAACTTTGATGTAATAAACCCCCTTTAAACGCATCTCCTGTCTCCTGGTGGTCTGTGGCTCCAGCATGAACATTATAACCTACAGTAAGAGACATTTTGAATCTATATAGTTAGCATGATGTTAGCTTAAATCTGACACATGATGCATTTTTCCCAAAATGGTGGAGTTGGGGTAATTTTTGCCAAAGAGCCTGGGTTCAGTTGTGTCACTGGGATGTCATTAATGAATAATTGAAAATATTTTATGTTATGGTAATTGTGTCATTTTATCACTAAAACTAAATCATTCTTAATTTTGATGAAAAAAGAAAGAAATAAGACCAAGACACAAGAGAACTGGACTGGCCAATCAATTAAGTTTGAGATTTAATTCTGAGCAGATGTGTGCATGTTGTCCTTGGCCTTGTTTATTCTTTAATGTTACTTTTTATAAAATAACTTTAAGTTTAACCTAAAATTTAAGTGAAAATGCATATTGGGTTTGTTTAGCTTGTATAAAGCATCTTTTTCTGTAATTTAAAAAAAATGTATTTTACTTGAGAAACTTCCCCCACACTTTTGTGCCACATGACAACTTTTTTTCCAGAAAGCTGTATTTCCTAAATACTGTACTTCAGATAAAAAAAATGATTGTTTCCAGAAATGCACAACATCCTGACACCTGTGTTCATGGTGTAGTTTGAAGAATTACTCTCGCTCTAAAGTAATGTGAAGTAAAAACTGGCACATCTCACCCACTTTCCCCTACACTGTAAAACTAACACTGTAAAAAACAACAACAACTAAATAATTAATGAATAATCAAATACATTTATATATTATGATTATTATATAAACACGACCCCCCCACACACACACATACTATTTGATAATGTTTTTTGTGAGTGAAAGTACCGATAAGAGAAAATACTGGTTGATAAGCAGTATAGACAAGAGTAGTAGTAGTATCGATAAATCCTTAATGATGCCCATCCCTACATTTCCACATCCCTCCCTATTTAAGCTACTTTTACACTTTAAATGTGTTTATGTGTGTTTTAAATGAGCAAAGAAACTATTTCCTGGACATCTCCCAGCGTCTCACACATATGAAACGACTAAGTTTACAGTATAGGCCTTTTCCCACGGAAGGAACTTTTTTCAGTTCTTAGTACTTTTTTAGTTCCAGAGTGAGACCACACTTTAGGAACTGTTTAGCTCCTGCTCTGGGGCAGGTACTTTCAGTCAGACCAGGAACCTTTTGGTGACACAAACACATTTACAACACTAACTTTGTTTAGAAATCATTTTTACACATTCTGACATTTAGATAAACTTTCCTTATCCTTTAGAAAAATGATTTAAAAGCTGTAACTCCCAAAATGTATATGTTTTTAGGTTTTGTAGATCATATTTTTATGTGGAATCGAAAAAGACAACTTTGCTTCCTAACACCACATAATGACTTATTAAAATATTCTAGATTAAACAGATGCTAAAGCTAAAGCTAGTTAGACCCACTTTCAGAAACTGCTGCTGTGTGAACACAGACATGGGGACAGGGTAGTTCCTCTGACTAAACAAGGACTAAAGGAATGTTGGGACTAGTTCTTGGTACTTTCATGTGGGAAACGCCTAGTGTTACTTTTGTGGCACTATTTTTTCAACACTGGCAACGGCAAGTAGGAAGACTTTATTGTACTATAGCTACTATACTATACTATATACTTGTTTTGACTGCAGCTTTCAGATACAATGGTCCCTCGCTCTATCGTGGTTCACTTTCCGCTGCTTCGCAGATTTTTTTTTTAGTACAATTTTGCTTTTTTTTTTCCAGTGCTTGGTCCTATAGACGTGCTTGGTCCTGTAGACGTGGCTGTAAGCTGCTTTTCTCTCAAACTCACTGTTGGGACCGTATCACATGGCAGCATTCACAGGCAACAGCACAGAAGCTCTTTTATAAAACTTGAGACAGTTTGGATCATGCAGGGGAAGCTGACCTGACGCTCGGACGTTTCTCCAGGTGAGGATTTGACTCTTTGAGCTCGTAGTTACCATGATAAGTTTGTTCACGCTGGAACGTCATTTGTGTAGTTCAGAGATGTGTTTGAGGAGCGTGTTGTGACTTCACTAGAGTCCAGATGTGTTTGAGGAGCGTGTTGTGACTTCACTAGAGTCCGGATGTGTTTCGTGTCGGCTCTGGAGTCCGTGTGATCCGTGGCTCTGCGGTCGGCTATGGAGCGCAGCGGGACGGGCAACGTGTCAAAACTAGAGCAGGTGAACGCGCACAGCACCGTCCCTCTTTAAATGTCACATAAACGACTCACGCTGTTGTATCTTGCGGTGAATCATGTGTTCAGCGCATTACAAAAGACACTAAACATCAGAACCAGGCAGGTTATCAACTGAAATTACTGGTAAAAAATGAAGATCACTACTTCACGGGTTATTTTTGGAACCTAACCAGGGAACACTGTATCTGAGAAACAACATTCGAGCAAAGTTTTGGACTTTGCTGAAATTGCAGACTGGATTCTGGATTTGTGCCACACACAGACCAATTAGGCTGGGTAACATGACATCATACATCATTAGAATATTCAGTTGGTCTAAGATTTAAATAGTTAAATATCGAAAATAGCGTTAATCAAATCATATAGTGACACTACAGAGTGATAGATAAATTAACCAGGACTGACCCAGCAGTTTATTGGGCTGTTCCACAGCTGTTTTGTTCACCTATTTTTAGATAGTTTTGTCTAATGTATTCTTATGGAAGTTCTGCTAAACTGACAACAAACATGGCGAATTTGCCATTATTTCCATGGTAACCAAACATGCTTCCCGAACCTAATGCATTGGGGCCAGTGGAGTTTACAGTATATGAAAACAAACAACAAATTGACATTAAAAAAAAGAAAAGCTGCTGCTGTGACTAGACAATACATTTCTCTAACCACAAGCTTGTTTGGCTAGGACATAGAAAACTGAATCAAGTTTCAAATATTTTATTTTGTTATGTAATTTTATAAATCTGTGAAATTAATATATTTAGGACCTAAGTTAATGAAAACAAATATTTAATTGATGTGTGAACAAGTTGTGTGAATAGGTCATGGAAATGTTGAGAATTGTTTTGGAAAAGTTATGGAAAATCATAAAATACAATATCTAGTTTAGTTTTTAGTTTAGTTTAGTTTATTTGAGCAACAAAAGAGTTCATGTTTAACATGTACATATAATGGAAAATACAAAGACCAATGACACTCAAAGGGAGTAGGAAGAAGTTCAAGAACTTCTAGACTCCTACCCCGTTGGACATCCGAGCTTGACACTTTATAAATTCATATTCTGGTGCACACATACATGCCGGTCAATGCATGAGTGTGTGTTACAATCGTTTATGTTCGTACAAAAGAAATGCTGTAAATAACAACAAAATAACAATGAAAATCAGACATCTTACTAGATGAAAAGCTGATTTCTTTCGTTTATAATTGCACAAACAGCCAGTTTTAAGACAACAAAAAATTTATTATTTATGACTATACAAATAATTTTCAAGATTACATTCTTCGTTTATGGTCGTAAAAATAAATAAATGAACAATAATAATAATAAATATACAATTAATATTATATCATTGTTCATTTATTGTTGTTACTATTGTTGTTACTGTAGTAACATTACAAAATGTAGAGGCCATATTTGTTATTTGTTTATGGCCATACAAATAAACATTTCTAGTTTTCAAACGTTTTCAAAACCAGTTTTCTTCGTTTATGATCGTATTTTTTATTTTGTTTTAAAGGTTGTATGGAGGATTTTCAAAAATAGTTTGTTGTTAGTCTTGGTCAAAAACAGTTGCATAGATTTGTAACAGCCTTGTACTTATGCTAAACAAAACAATAATTATAAAAATATATCAACTGTGGACATGATAAATCCAGTAAAACGTTGACCAATAGAAAACGAGGTACCTCGTTATCTATTGGCCTGTGAACCTGTCAAGCAAACCCTCAGTGTTCCTAAGTAACTCATTGGTCCAGTTGCAGGGAAGGGCGTGGCCCTGGAGGAGAAACACATGTGCATCATTTGAAAAACAACAAACAATTGTTGGATTCGAAAAATCCTCCATACAACCTTTAAATAAAGAACAGTTTTCCTTCGTTAATGATTGTAGACGATAAGCATTTCTAGTTTTAAAACAATTTTAATCCTGTTTATAATTGTCTTTTGTCCAGTAAATATGGCACATGTAGAGGTCATTCCACTACTGTTACCTGAGCAAACCCATTGTAAAAATGGACCAAAATCCACATAAATGACACATAAATGTTATGATTTGACAAATGAAAGATGAGAATCCTGAAGGTGAAACTTTTTGGTCTCAGGTCTTTTATTTCACCAGAGTCAGAGAGGAATGTTGTCCCCACACCCCCAACCCAGGAAACAACGGCTCAGTGAAGTTGGAAAAGCAGGTGTGGAGGTGGGCCAGTTCTCCATCAGTGAGGACCTCATAAAACGACAGATATCCCTCCTCAGAGTTTAGGAACACACCCACTCTGCCTGAGAATTGGTCATATCTGTCAGAGAAGAAGACGACTTCTGATTCTTTTTTGTTGTGCCAGACAGAAGATTTTCCATCATAGATCTTCAGACTCCAGGACAGATTATTATATCCAAACACACACTCCTCTGTATCTTGTCTCTGTCTGGTTCCTCTGTAACTCACTGCTATAGAAACCCACTGCCATCCGCTCCAGTCCACCTCCCAGTAACAGCGCCCGCTCAGGCCAGTGGAGCTCAGGACCTGAGGACAATCTTTGAATCTGTCTTTATCATCTGAAAACTTCTGCTCCTTCTTCACACGAGTCACGGTACGATTATTATTAGACAATCTCAGCTCTTTGTGAGCTGTGTTTGGATCTAGAGAGAATTCACAGACATCTGAAAAACAAACAAATAAAATAAGAAAATACACACAAATTCATGAAAGATAACGTAAGTTGTGTAAAGGCTGAAAAAAACAAACAAAAAACTGATCTTCTATAGTGAAACCTGATCAACTGAACGCCACATTTATGCTCAGACTCTACATTTACTTGAAATGGACATACACAGTAAATATGTTTGTTTTTAAAAGTTCCATATGAATCTATTGTTTTTATTTGTAAATGTAGATATAAATAATAAAAAAACATGGCTTGTTGCTAAGTGTCCACCCCAAGCCCCGCTGATCAAAGTTGAATTTGAGTTTCCTTGCCACAGAACACATTCTTAGCTGGCGTGTGACACAAATCGACACCTTAAAATCCTCAAGATGCGGGTTTACCCCTTCCGTACACAGACTGCAAGGCGAGACGTGCCTGACTTTCTTGCTCAGTGCCTTGTACACCAGCTCCAGTCACTGCGGTCCGTTAAGGCTCAAAGCCGCCCAGATTACAGCGAGAATGCTCGTATTATGACTTGAAAATCACATCAGACCGCTGCGACCTCCGACAAAAATAGACTCTCTACGGATTCTTTCCACACACTCACGCGACTCTTGGACGTGCACTTGCACTGCTCCGAGGTCTGTGTACAAGGGCACATTGTCCCACGTTGGACCGAACTGTAAAAAGACCCTATAAACACTTAATTCTGAAAATAATTATTTAGATTTTAACTTAATTTCGAAGTAAGTGGGTGGTTCCTTTGTCATGTAAAAGTTTTGCTTGAAAATGATTCCGCTCACACTGCACATTCTCATGCATTGCCTTTTTGATTGTGGGGACGCTGCAAGATGGCTTCAACTTTTTTATTTTATATATGAGTCACTACAGGAGCTGCAAATAACAACAAGAGTGGAGCAGAAAACATGAAACACTTATCTTTTCAAAGAGGCAATGGAAAGTTTTGAACAAGGAGTGTACGCGGAGAGAGAGGCTGCACTGATCTGACAGTGTAAACTGAATTAAACTCCTCCTCAGCCACAGAACATTACCTGGAGCTGATGATGTGATTCTCCAGCTGCTGCTTAAACTTTCCTGAGAATGACTCCTAAAAAAGTTAGTATTATGTTTGAGTCCATGGCATAACAACAAACCCAGAAGATAAAAAGCCAGTATCCAGCGGATTGTGTTTTCCAGAGGATTGTGTGTTTTTCCGGTAGATGTAATTATGTAAGGATTTATGTGTGCTTCCTGTCCAATCAGAACTCTTTTTAACCCCTAGACATTAAGCAGAATAAGCGATTTAAGCCCGGCTGCACACTACAGGGGTTTTGTCCCGATTTTAAGCCAGATGTTTCCCTCTCTGAGTTCAGGAGGTGTGCCCAGAGTAAGACATGTGTTGTGGTTTCTCTCCTTCTGTCTGAGCGTCGCTGTGACTCTGTTAGGACTGTTTGTCAGGAGCATCATGGTGAGGTTCAGCTGCTGCACAAGCGAGGACCTTTACAACAGAAGCATCTGGTGCATCTGCCTTGTGACGGCGACGCTTCAAATGTCAAACAAAGAAGAAACATCGCCTCATCTGAAAAAAAAAAATGTAACTCTTTGTGCTCATAGTCAAAGTGCAGGATTCTTTTTAGGAACATTACACACGTCATCTGTAAACACACCTCCTCCTTAAATAACGTGAGAAGCTTAGGGATGGGACAAGATCTCGTGCCACAAGATGTTGTGAGATCAACCTGTGACGATACTGCGCACCCGTACAGAACTATCTCTTATACATAGACTTTTATGAATGGTCATGTTTTGTATCTTTGAGCAGCTGTAGTAAAAAGTCTCCTCCACACACAGACTTATTCTGACAGAAAACAGTCTAAACTCTGTCCCAGTTTTTATTTCGTAAAGATAGGACCAATACTGACACAGATAATTAGTCCTAAACTTTGTAAAAGTTAAGTGTTTGAAGTGTTTTCACATTAAAACATAATAGTTTAAAATAGATCCACACAGAGATATTTTGAGTAAAAAGTACAAAAGTGTGTCTCCTTCTGTGTCTGGAGAAAGGGGGCGGAGCCTGAGCAGATCAATATCAGTCAAATGATTAAAATCACATCATTTAAATAATAAGAATACAAGGTGATAGACAGAATGAAAGGTAAAGATAAACTAAATAAATATTAAACTAACAATAATAAACAACAAAAGTCTAATTTTGTAATTTGCCTTGTTGAACTTCTGAATTGAAACAGATAATGTAAATTAAATAAATTAAAGGGGACCTATTATGTCAAATTCACTTGTCTAAGTTTTTATCCTTGTTTTAACGGCCTTCCTTTATAGTTTGCTCAAAGTTATATTTGAATTGATTCCTGCATTACTGAGTAATCTTGTTTTGTTCTTCAGCTGCAGCTCAACTGTTCTCACCTACCACCTATCCCCTCCCACTTGTCTGTATTTACTTGTTATAAATCAAAAGATTAATGCTCAAAGTGACTAATTATGATGACAAGGTGTTAATGAATGATTTGCTTCTAAGAATTTCTGGGGGACAGTATAACTTAATAATTGGGGGTGACTTTCATTTTTGCTTAGATCCTGTGCTAGACAAATCCTCTCAGGTTATCACCAAATCAAGAGCTGCTAAAGTCACTCATAAATTTATGAAAGACCTGAATCTCTTGGATGTTTGGCGACAGATGTACCCCCAAACTCGAGATTATTCATTTTACTCTAGTCCTCATAACTCCCACACTAGAATTGATTTGTTTCTGTTATCCTCCCATTTATTTTATAGAGTGTTGGATACAAAACATTTACCCAGGATGTTGTCTGATCATTCACCATTGACACTGTCCATTTTATTTCCTGATATACCCAGAAAATCCTACAGATGGCATCTGAACCCCACTCTTAAAAGAGTTGATTTTTGTTCTTTTATAAGGGATCAAATTAAGTTATTTTGTGAAACAAATAGTGCTTCCTCTCCCAAATGTTTCATTTTCTGGGACACTCTAAAAGCTTATCTTAGGGGACAAATTATCTCGTTCACTTCAGGCCTAAAAAAGAAATATAATGGAGAAATTGAGAAACTACAAAAAGAAATAAATTTAGAAAAAGACTTTCAAGAAAGTGGCTCTAATGATATTTATCAATCTTTGGTTCA
The DNA here is from genome assembly GCA_038363315.1 of Mugilogobius chulae. NCBI lineage: Eukaryota > Metazoa > Chordata > Actinopteri > Gobiiformes > Gobiidae > Mugilogobius > Mugilogobius chulae. Next base: position 21,667,958 of record CM076396.1, on the reverse strand, counting down.
GAAAAAGATTCAATATAATACTTTACATACATACAAGATTGAAAAGAATATTTTAAGAACTAAACAGAAATACACTCAAGGAAAAAAGAAACGCAACACTCAGTTTTGGGAGTTTTGGGGCAGAATAATTTTGGTTTTGAGATCGGCCTCTTTCATATGAACCCTACATCCATTTCTAATCCTCAGACCAACTCTTGTGGCGTTTACACATTTTCAGTCCAATAACAAACCAAACACTAGAGCAAACCCCAAACCAAAAGTGACAGAAATTTCATCAGACTGTCAATAGTTCACTGACCCCCGTTGGCCCTGGACAGAGGTTATCATGGATTCATCAGCAGTAGTGTCTGAGTTGATCCATTCCTCAGCTGCTGCTGAGTTTCAGGAGGATGTTCACGTCGGTGACACGCACACTGAGCAGATCCCAGACATTTTCAATGGGATTTAAGTTCGGACTCATGGCTTGGTCCAGAAAAGGGAGCACCACAGGCCTCAGGATCTCATCCCGATAACGGAGACCATTGAGATTTGCCGACATGGGACCACCCCACCGGTTCACTTGGCCACACAAGCTTCAGCCTCTCCCAGCATCTCCTGTACACCCGATCTCAGCCATCTGCTCTGAAGCACTGGAACCTCTTTTCGTCGCTGAACATGACTTGGGACCACTTCTGCAAAGTCCAACGACGATGTGAGTGCACCATTCGACCCGAGCTCTAAGCACTGATCCAACATGTGGCCCATATGGTGGAATATCATCAGTGCAGAGACAATTACAGATGGTTCTGGAGACACTGGTCTGTGGTGTGTCCCAATGGTCTCGACCGTGGACCTGGTGGAGACTGAACCTGTCACGGAGATGTGCGGGGTGGTTGGTCTTGTGCAGCGGTCGTTACACGGGGGCCACCAGTACGAGGGCGGTCGTTAGAGGAACAAGACGACTAATGGTAGAGCGGTGACTCCAAACACCCTGGAGACACAAGACAACAGCGTCCATAGCTCCATCCCTCTCCGGTTGAGACAATCGTGTGTTTTTGGCTTCATTCTGGTGCCTTTTATAGAGAAGACTTGAGCACAGTTAACCAGCGGTAAAAGTCAACTCTGAGTTTCAAACATAAACCACCCTATAATGCTCTTTATTGTTCTCACAATCAGTCAAGTCAAACCAAGAAATCTGTTCACCTGTCTTCAGCGCTCTATGGACTGAAACCATGATGTAACACATTTTTACAAATGTACTTGTTTTCGAAGGAATTTTCAAAAATTAAAATGTTGCTTTTCTTTTTTCCTTGAGTGTATTATGAATTGGGAAAGAAAGCGCGAAAAAGGCTATCAGGCAACTAAAGGCGACAGTAGTAGAGCTAGCAATGCAATCAAAAATGTGAAAGTTTTGAAAGTTTTTATTCAAATTTATATTAAACAGAACTTTCCGAAGATCTGTCACATATTGACAAGTTCCTGTCTACAATTGACTTAGTTCAAGTTAATGAAGAGGATAGGCAAACTCTTGATCTCCCATTTACTCAAGTGGAAATTACCAAAGCCTTAAACTCACTTCAGTCTAAGAAGACGCCAGGAGAAGATGGCTTCCCTCCTGAATTTTATAAAGAATTCAAGGTCTTGCTTATACCGTCAATTCTTGACGCAACAAGTTCGGGCGACACGGTGGCGCAGCGGTTAGTGCTCTAGCAAAAAGGTTCTGGGTTCAACTCCCAGTCAACCCAGAGCCTTTCTATGTGGAGTTTGCATGTTCTCCCCTTGTCTGCGTAGGTTTTCTTTCTACCACTAAAAACATGTCCATTAATGCCTCCCCTGACCCTTCCCCCAGGGCTCCCCTGTAAAAGAGATTCTGAATCTCAGTGGGACTTCCCTGGTTAAACAAAGGTCAATTAAATTGAATTAAATAAATTAACAAATTTAGCCCAGTAAACACATACACTTCCAGAATCTTTCACTACAGCTATAATCACTGTAATATACAAAAAATAAGGATCTGTTAAAATGTGCTTCCTACAGACCTATTTCATCACTAAATACAGACTATAAATTGATTTCTAAATTATTAGACTTAGTCAAATACTTCCTAAAATAATTAATCCAGACCAATGTGGTTTCATACAGAAACATATATCTGCAAATAATATAAATAGATTTGTCAGTATTATTCATTTGGCCAAAACCAGATCTGACCCTACTGTCGCGGTGGCATTAGATGCTGAAAAGGCCTTTGACAGGCTAAAATGGCCCTTCCTATTTAAGGTCTTAACAAAATTTGGATTTGGACAAAAATGTATTGATTGGGTAACGACCAGAAGGTCTCTAAAGATATTAACATGGGATTATAAGTCGGGTTGCAGTTACCAAACTTCAAAAAGTATTATTTTGCAGCTCAAATTAGATTTATTTTGTCTATGTTTGAGAGTGATGCAGTTCCATCCTGGGTACATATCGTATTTAATTCTCTAAAAGACAATGCCTTTTGTGAATTTATCTATAAATATAACCCAAAAGTGTCCAAAATTACAAACAACCCTATTCTTCTACATCTTAGTAAACTTTGGTATGATATTCAGAAATGTGCTGGCCAAAAGGTTAACCTGTCTCCTAAATCGCCGCTAAAACAAAACAAACTTATTCCTTTGACTGTTGGCAACAAGATTCTTGAATCATGGCATACGAATGGAATCCACAAGCTGGAGGACTGTTTTGAAAACGGATCGATGATGACTTTTGAAAGACTAAAAGAAAAATACACCTTATCCAACAAGACATTCTTTTGTTACCTTCAACTGCGATAATTTCTTTCCAGTACTTTGGGTGCTGACTTGGTTTTGACTAAACTGACAGAGTTGGAAAAATTGTTGCACTATGGTGGGCCATATAAGTTTATTTCTAAGGTGTATACACTGTTGATAAATGGATGTCCCAAACCGGATTTGTATCGATCTAAGAAAAGGTTGGAATCAGATTTAAATTCTACAATCGATGATGCTCTTTGGTCAGATCTGTGTCAAGACAGCTTATCAGCCACTATCAATGCTAGATATAGACTCATACAATATACTGTAATTTTCTCCATCAATTATATCTTACCCCAGAAAAAATTTGCAAGACCAAACCAGATTTCTCAGATTTATGTTTTCGCTGTGGTTCCGATGTGGGTACATTTATGCACTGTACATGGACATGTATCAAGGTTCGAGATTTCTGGTTTGACTTTTGTGACGCTGTATCACAAATTACAAAAATATCATTACCTGTTGATCCTCAATTTTGTTTATTGTTTGTTCTAATTGAAAAAGCAAAAATAAAACATTGCAAAAAATAATAATAATAAAAAGATGCAATGATCTACTACGTATTTACAAGGCCTACATTAGATCACGCTTAGAGTATTGCTCAGTGTTGTTCTGTGGAGCAGGAAAGACTCTAATGAACTGTCTGGAAAGCCTTCAACTACGCTGCATGCGGATTATCCTTCATATGCCGTATCACGCACAGATAGAGCAGCAACATTACAGAACGCTCGGCCTAACAACTTTGCAAGCTCGACGTAACTTTGCTCTGTCGTGTTTTGCATTTAAGATGTGTTTTGGACTTTCACCAGCTGCCCTAGCTCCATATCAGCCCACACTGAAGGTCTTGCCCTACAGTGTATGTCCAGCTAACTACGTGCTGCCTGACGGGACCCTGCCCAGTACAGCCTTGATGCAGAGGTCGAGCTTTACTCTGACTGCGAGGGTGCTTAATGTGTTAGACTCTGACTGCGTCACTTGACACGGAACAATGGGCGAACAAAGGGCTACCTGGTGACAAAGCTCACAGATGATCTCCAGTTTCTAAAGTCAAGCAAAGGGTGGGACAAAGGGGGCGGGGGTATACTAGCGCTTGCGAGACCATGGAATCTTAATTTTGGTTTTAAATTTGCTACGTTTTTTAAAGAAACAAACCTTTTTTTAAGAATTAACAAAGATAATAAAAAATATATACTTTTGTCACAAAAAATTACTGGCAATTTTCTGAAATCACTAGCACAAATGTGAAACTTTGACTCGGCTACTATTAGGCTGGGAATGCTAATATTAGATTTAGATTTGTAACAGACTCTATTTAGATTATTCCATGTAAATGAGTGTTCTGTACTCACACTTCCGCACTCCTGGGACCATCCTGCACTCTCCAGCAAAATCCAACCTGAAATACACACAGTCCAGTTTACACCAGAGCAGACAGCGATCAGGCCCAGGTTTTCTAAGAACCAGAGATCAAGGTTCAAGCGAGTCAGTAGCAAAAATATAAGACATACAAGACATGACATAAGGTGAGACAATAAGACAAGCACATACACATAAACATTTGCACTAATAATGCAAGTCATTTAGGTTCAACTCCCTGCCCAGTTAATTATTAATTAAGTTTGATTGACTGGGGTAAAAATGTGTTTCTTTATCTCTTACACAAAGAAACTCTGAACATCCTCCTCGACTACATGAACTTGTGCTGTTGCTGGAGCAAACTATTCCATACCTCAATAGCGACTATACTGGCTTTATAAAAAGTCATAATATTCTGACTGACTCCAAATACTCTTAGTCTTCTCAGAAAGTATGAACAATGTACCTTAGCACAAGTGTTTTCCACATGATCATGCCAGCTCATTTGCTCGTCCAATTGAACCTCATGTTATTTATTCTATGTAACTTTTTCAATTTTCTGGACATATATACTTGACTTGTAAGGACCACACCACAACATTTATTCATTTTCTACCGCTTAATCCCGTTAGGGGTCGGGGGTCACTGGAGCCTATCCCAGTGACTTTGGGCCTTAGGCAGGGAAACACCCTGGACAGTGGGCAACTCGTCACAGGTTTAGACAGACAAACATTCACTCTCATTCACTCACAGGGAAATTTACAGTGATGCCCAATTAACCTAAACATGCATGTTTTTGGAGGAAACCGGAGAAAACCCACAGTGACACGGAGAGAACATGCAAACTCCACCAAGAGAGATGTTGTTATGGTCTGACCCGGGAGTCGAACACGACCTCCTTATTGGGAAGCCAGAGTTCTAACCACTCTGCTACTGTGCATTCCACACAGCAACAAAATAAAGATATTTATTGATGATGAAGATGGAATAGCTACTACTTCCTGCTTCTGTACTGTGCAGACGTGTCTTCCAACTCTCCCCACTTTTCTTGTCTATTCTATTGCCTTATGTTGTCTTTGTCTTGTTAAATCTCTTATTTGACCCTATCTGTCTGCTGTGCTGCTGTGCTCCTAAAGCAAAATGGACTTGATTATCTGGTCTCTCAGTGCAATCGGAAACTTTTTTCACCCAAGAATGAGGCGACGTGGAGCTTCATACAGGATGCTTATGACATCTGGGTAGACACTGTAACATCTGTGAGTGTGCGCTTTATGACCCAGTTTGAGGAGAAACATGATTATTTACCTATTTGCATGTTGGATAGGGGAACACCTGCATTCAGCTTTTGGGTTTTGTTCTTACCCTTTCGAAAAATTTACAAGACACTAAAACAGCTGTCACAAATCATTCCCAGGTACTGTCTGTGAAAATGAAAGCACTTCTGAGGCGAAGGATTACTGACTGACTGAATGATTACATCAGAAAGTGGCACGGATAGGATTGGTTTACACCTGGTTCATTCATTGATTGACAATGTGGGAGGATCCCATTTTTCATATTGTATTACAGTCTGGGGTCAGGCCAGTCAGTCGGCAACATAGCTGCTGGAAAGTAATTTTGTGAGGGGGTGCAAAGTGTGTGTCACGCACACACCGTCACACGCACACTCTCATCACGAGCAGGGAACTTTGCCACATACATGTGTAAATGATACCAATGGATCACTTATTTAGCACACTGAACATTATAGCAGCAACTTGATGATTTTTCTCGGGAGCCTCCCCGCAATGTACTATCGCTTTATCACTTTACTCACCGCTCAGAAGAGGCCAAACTCCTCCAGAGCCGCGTGGATTTGTCCCGCCGTATTCCGCGCAAACTTCATTTGGTTCTGATGCGTGTAAACTACGACCTCCCGCTCTAATTCTGAACCTATGCTACCTGCACTGCGGCAGCTCTGAAGGAGTGACTGAGGTGATGAGCAAAGTCAAAATAATGCACAGACTGAGTTGTTTTGTCCAAAATGCTCCAGACACACAAACTGCACCGTTGTGCACCAAGCAAAAACAAAACAGCATAGAAGCATGGTGCTGTCTGTACAAATAACTTGGTGAAAGTTTATGGTTGTCCAACATTGCGGTGATTCAGAGCTCGTCCTTTCCAGGGCGGAGGGTTTGTGTTAAAAACAAAGACAGCAGCTTTTTATCTGGCTGTTAAACAGATCCATCGCATTAATAAAGTGATAACCGGTCAAAGTTTGCACAAGATGGAGAAGTCTTCAGCTACAACTTAATATTAAAGAATCTGCGTCTGTGAAAAAAAGTGAAACCAAACAGACTGTGCACATAGCGCCCTCTGCAGGATTGTTATTACGCAGATCATTTTGCCATAACAACTTTGATATGTGCTTTGATAGAAACGAGATTAATTAGCTGTTTTTATTCGCTTTACTAATGCAAATTTCGACAATATGCACATTTTATATAAGTGGAAACGCAGTTAGAGTGTGGTTTATTTATTATGTGCAAGAATAGCTCAATTAAAAAAAAAAAAAAAAAAGATCCAACAACCAAATGGCGGGGCTCACACCAGGGGGTGCTCTTGCTCCTCCTGCACCCCTACTTCCCGCGGTTATGGTCGGCAATGAAAAATACAGTGTGTTTATATAAACAAATCCTAAAAGCGGTGGACCAAAAGCCCATGAAGTGGCACTGCTGTGACTGTAATTTTAGAAATATATATATATTTTTTTATGTTTGGATAATTTTATAACGTACTCATTTCTAAAGCTCCAGTTGTTGTAGGGAGTCTGACCAAAAACAGGGTAACCATAAGAGGCACGACCAGCAGAGACAGCAGACTGGACACATGTAAGATCTCATTTGGTCAGAGCACGTTGACAGTTAAAGGGCCACAGATCTGGAACACAATACCTGCCGATCTGAAAGCTCTCACAGATCTGTGACTTTTTAAATGTAAGAAGATTAAACAATGGCTTAAAGACAGTCAAATATGTGAATATTAGAAATATGTGTTTGTGTACTGCAAAACTTTGTCATTTACTTTGTCTTGTCTTGCCTTGTTTATGGGAGATGTCCAGGTGAGCTAAGGCAGGGGAGGAGGTTAATGTGTGAACACTGGAAGAACTGGATAACATTAAGGTAAAGCTAAATATCTCTTGAAGGAAACTGCTGATGCATTGAAGGGGGGAAAGATCCAATGATGTGAGAGAAATCTGAGAGAATGTTGATGTGAACAATTAAGAGTAACAGAAACAGTACAGGAGATGGGCCTGTTTAGTGGACTCTATTACCTGACCTGTCCCTTTCAAAGAGGGGCAAAACAAAGTAACAAACTCCACTTTTCTGGCTTATGGAGAGAATGAAGACCGTAGTGAATGCAGACCTGGGGCAGTCAGGATCTAACACGAAATCGACGTGTCGACCAACATCTTAGCTTTAGGATAATACAATGGAGGCACAGATTTCTTTCTTAAAAGTAGGAAAATGAAAAGATGCAAACGTTGAGTTAAATACTGATTAGAAGGAAGCTTGAATCAGCCTATCTGCAGTAAATACAAGATTGTAGGCAAAACCAGAAGTAGATAGACTGGAAGGCAAGCTGGACTGATTGAATATGAAGGCAAAAATGAAGCAGAATGTGCAACCATTAGAATTAGGTGGGTGCCAACTGGATTTCTGGAAGCAGGTGCTAGAGTCAGTTTAAAAATCATGGTGACTCAAAGAATTAATGGGTTTGTTAGAAAAGCTTCCTAAAAAGTGTAATGAAGACTGAAGTGCTACCTTGGTACGAAGTGGAATTAATTGGAAAGGAGTATGCTGAAGGAGTGAGAATGAAATGGAGACTCGAATTCTGTGGCTTCAGAATTGTCTGTTCTGACAATGAAAGACAAGAGTGGCTCGCTGAGAGATTGAGGACTACAGCTAGTGTACATTCAATTTGAGATGGGATGCCTGCTACGGGAGGTGCGACAGACTGAGAGCTACAGTCCAGATTCACATCCTGATCCGTCTGGGTGCGGTCGCCACTCACACTGCGACTGGAGTATTCATGTGTATATGGACACTGCTGGCATCACAAGACCACTGAGTTCACGCTAAACTTGGGAGTTTACGCTTCCACTGACATACGTGTGCTGGTAAAAAAAGACAGACAAAGAGGATGAGACCACCCGCGGAAGGTGAGAGCGATTTCATTTTATATATATATATATATATATATATATATATATATATATATATATATATTATATATATATATATATATATATATATATATATAGTGATCCCTCTCACCCTACGCGGGTGGTCTCATCCGCTTTCCAAGCTCGGGTCCTCTACCAGAGGCCAGGGAGCTTGAGGGTTCTGCGCAGTATCCTTGCTGTTCCTAGGACTGCACTTTTCTGGACTGAGATGTCTGATGTAGTTCCAGGGATATGTTGGAGCCACTCATCCAGTTTGGGGGTCACGGCCCCCAGTGCACCGATCACCACGGGCACCACTGTTGCCTTCACCTTCCAAGCCTTCTCCAGCTCTTCTCTGAGCCCTTGGTACTTCTCTAGTTTCTCATGCTCCTTTCTCCTGATGTTACCATCACTTGGTATTGCCACATCCACCACCACGGCTCTCCTCTGCTCTTTATCCACCACCAGAATGTCTGGTTGGTTCGCCATTACCATTCTGTCTGTCTGTATTTGGAAGTCCCACAGGATCTTGGCTCGGTCATTCTCTACCACCTTGGAGGTGTTTCCCACTTAGATCTTGGGGTTTCCAGTCCGTACTCCCACACAGATGTTTCTGTATACTATGCCAGCCACTTGGTTACGGCGTTCCATGTACGCTTTCCCTGCCAGCATCTTACACCCTGCAGCTATGTGCTGGACCGTCTCCGGGGCCTCTTTGCACAACCTACACCTTGGGTCTTGTCTGGTGTGGTAGATCTGGGCCTCTATGGCTCTGGTGCTCAAGGCCTGCTCCTGGCAGCCAGGATGAGTGCCTCTGTGCTGTCCTTCAGCCCAGCCCTTTCAAGCCATTGATAGGATTTCTTGAGATCAGCCACTTCAGTTATGTTCCGATGGTACATCCCATGTAGGGGCTTGTCCTCCCATGATGGTTCCTCCTCCAGCACCTCATCTGTTCCCACTGTCTGAGACATTCACTGAGTACGCCATCTGTTGGGGCCTTGTCCTTGATGTACTTATGGATCTCGGATGTTTCATCCTGGATAGTGGCTCTCACGCTCACTAATCCTCGGCCTCCTTCCTTTCGACTAGCGTACAGTCTCAGGGTGCTGGATTTGGGGTGGAACCCTCCGTGCATGGTGAGGAGCTTTCGTGTCTTAACATCTGTGGTCTGTATCTCTTCCTTTGATCACCTTATTATTCCTGCAGGGTATCTGATCACTGGCAGGGCGTAGCTGTTTATTGCCCGGGACTTGTTTCTTGCCATTGAGCTGACTTCTGAGGACTTGCCTTACTCGTTGGAGGTATTTGCTGTTGCCGCTTTCCTTGTTGCCTGTTCAAGGTTGCCATTTGCCTGTGGAATCCCAAGGTACTTGTAACTGTCCTCAATGTCTGCTATTGTTCCGTCTGGGAGTGAGACCCCTTCTGTGTGGATTACCTTCCCTCTCTTTGTCACCATCCTACTACATTTCTCAAGCCCGAATGACATCCCAATGTCAGTGCTGTAGATCCTGGTGGTGTGGATCAGTGAGTCGATGTCCGGTGTAGGCCCACACGAGGTACCAGGATGGAGAAGTGTGTGGGTGGTATGGGATAAACTCACCCCCTCAGGTATAAGAACCCACAAACAAACTGGGCTACGCCCGGGCCGCGTATAGTTAAGCTTAACTCTCTTAACTTTTCCCGTTCATCTCCTATGGTAGTGTCTTACAATACGGATGCAATACTCATTTTGGCCACCAGCGTGAAAACGGGGGCGCTGTTTCCGCTCTTCCATATAACTGCTTTTGCTTCGAGATTTGTCACAGAAAGACGTCTTTCTAAGTGTTCTACATATTTCAACATGGAAATTGTAAAGGTAAGTGACAGCACCGAAATTTAAAATGAGTTTGTGATAATCCTATAAGTTACAAAAGCTTAAATGCATGTTTTGTGGAGAAACTAATGAGAAAACTACTGTAAATACAAAGGCTAGCTAGTAGCACAATTTTTATATCTAAACTGAATATTTGTAGATTTAGATCTGAGGCTGTGTGAGCCTTCTCCACGTTATGAGAGCCAGGCATTGATTACATTGCACTGTACTTTTGCTACAATACCTGTAATCACTGTCTATTTACGTTGTAATAAATAAACAACAAATCATTCACCATCATAGAGCAGCTACATCTTTGTAGTATTTCAAATTTATTATTATAAAAATGTACCAGTCTAAAAGTTGTTTGCAGTCTTTTTCTCATTCATTAACTTCTGGTACTTTTAGTTTATTCATTACAAACTAAGACAATTTTCTTTCTTGTTGAGTTTGACAGCATTAACACCAGCAGCTCCACCACCTCCACCTGCTGCAGCTCCACCACCTCCACCTGCTGCAGCTCCACCATCTCCACCTGCTGCAGCTCCACCACCTCCACCTGCTGCAGCTCCACCACCTCCACCTGCTGCAGCTCCACCACCTCCACCTGCTGCAGCTCCACCACCTCCACCTGCTGCAGCGACCACATCAGTGCTCACAGCAGACCAGAGAACAGTTACCTGTGCAGTATCTATATTATCTGGTGCTGTCAGTACTGTTGGAGGAAGACACAGAGCCTGAGCTGAGAAGGTAAAGTCTTCTTCAGTCACATACAGAGGGGTCAGTGCTGTTTGATCATGTCTCAGTGTCCTTGCTTTAGCTTATCAGTGACTAAAGAAAAGCAAAGGCCAAAATGTTTCACTCATGTCATTTTAATCCTATCAACTGGCCTTATTAACACTGACATGACTTTAATGTAGTCGTTCTAGTAAGTTCCTCATCATGTGACCTCTGTGTTCTATTTCAGAGTCCTCACCACAGACTTACCTCATCTCCCTCTGATAGTTTAATCATGCTTTGACCCTTGGTTTAGGTTTTCATCATATATTTTATGTATACTTATAATATCAAGCTGTAGCACTAATAATCCCACAGACTGGAGCAGTGGACTCTGTACACGAGCAAACACAAAGGTTGTTTTGACAGATTATTCTCTTTCTCAGACACATCCAAGCCTCCATCCCAGTTTGCTTCTAGACCTTGGCTACGTTTGTAAAACAACAGTCCACACAGTGCAGCTCCAGCATCGAGGTACGCAGCCTGACATGGCTTTATTGGTTTTATGTATTTAGGGGCGAGTTCTTTTAGTACTACAGTATGTTTAAATGTAACACAACCCTTATTACTGTTATTATATTTATGTAGTGTTTGTTTTAGAACATCTGCATAATTTGTCACTGTTAATAAATGATGACATTAGAATAGCTAAACAGATTTAGATTATGATATTAGGCACAATCATTAAATGGTACTATAATATATTCTATTGTATTATTGAGCTTTTATACCCTTTGCTAATCTTTATTAACTTCTGTCTAGCATTATTTCAACTAATTTGTGTACAATGCTTTATATATGTCTGTTGACACACTTTGTCCAGGTATTACAGCTGAAAAATGTATAAATAAATATATAACATTAAACTAATAAACAAAGCAGTGTAAAAATCGCAAAACTAATGCATACATTTGGTTTAAAATATGCTACAGGGTCTACAAACACACCTGTATCTGTATAAAACTTAAATTCCTCTTAAAATATTAAACTTGCAACACCTTCAACTGGGCTCGAACCCACTATCGCCTGTTCAGCCTCTACAGGTACACGCGGCTGGCCGCTAAGGGGAGCGATTCCTTTAGCTCAATGAGTTTGTCAGTCAACTGCTGCGCAGGAGACCCGGTTCAACTCCCGCTCAGGGCAAGTGCAAAAACCCAACCGGTCACATATTATATATATAATATATATATATATATATAAATATATATATAATATATATATATTATATATATATCAGGGCCGGGAATTGATAAAAAAAATGAACTAATTAATCGCAAATTTGAAAAAAATTAATCGCGATTAATTTTTGATTTCCACAAACCCTTGTTAAACGCAACTAATCAAATTTTTTCTTCATTTTGATGTTTTAAATTGTTGATTTAGACATTTTGAATGAGTCCTATCTATCTATAATTAACTTAAAGGGCCACTAAACACCAAAACCACTTTTTTTAGCTGATAAACTGTGTAATGGGTGTTAAATAGATGAATCTACACATCCTGGTCTTATTTTGGTAATTTGGTGCATATTTGTTAAAAATCTGACTTTTGGGTCTAAAACTGTGTCTGTATTGTCCTCTTTGGGCTTAAATATGGCCACTACATTTGAATTTCGCGGTTGGAGCAGCTCATTCAAACTACGCAAAATCAGCAAACTACGTCACGGGTCTTTGCGAGGGGAGGGTGCTCCTTCTCCCCTGAGGGCGGGGCTGCCATGTGCAGCAGCAGTGTGAGAGGGGAGAGGAGAGAGAGGAGAGCGGAGCACGGGGAAGCTATGTTGTTAGCATCGTAGCATCAGCTCACTCCTCTATTGTAGCAGATTATTTTTTCTGTAGGAGCTATAGCTTCTGTTTAGGCTCTGAAACAAACGCTTTTACATTTGCTCGTCAGCTGAGCGGAGTTTGTAACGAACTTTTCTGCAGAAGTTGGCCTATGACTGTTCATTTTAGCCATCTGCTTCTACATACACGGATTCTGCTGCTCTGACGAGTTATTTTTGAAGGTAAGTTGCACCATTTCACTCAACACAACATGTTGTTTTTATTAAAAAAGATTGTAACGGTATAAACCTTTGCTGTGGCTCTGATTAAAATAGGTAGTTGTCCAAGTGAGTCAGTGCTTTGTGCATGAGAAATGAGAATGTAATAAATAGAACACAAACTTTGTTCCTGTGAACTAGATGGATGATGCATTTCATTNTTCTCGTCAGTCTGAGCGGAGTTTGTAACGAACTTTTCTGCAGAAGTTGGCCTCATGACTGTTCATTTTAGCCATCTGCTTCTACATACACGGATTCTGCTGCTCTGACGAGTTATTTTTGAAGGTAAGTTTGCACCATTTCACTCACACAACATGTTGTTTTTATTAAAAAAGATTGTAACGGGTATAAACCTTTGCTGTGGCTCTGATTAAATAGGTAGTTGTCCAAGTGAGTCAGTGCTTTGTGCATGAGAAATGAGAATGTAATAAATAGAACACAAACTTTGTTCCTGTGAACTAGATGGACTGTGGCATTTCATTATAAGTTACAAGTTAGGAAAGCTAAACAGGAATGTATTCTGACCAGAGGCAGTACATAATAAGATCCAACATAACTGACTTTGCTTTTTACATTTTCAGGTTACATTCTAATACCTGATAGAAGATGAAGGCGATGGCAGAGTCACAAAAGCCAAAAGCTGATGATCCCACCAGAATCTAATCAGGTAACATTTCTAATTATAATGTGCAAATGATAGAATAAGGTGGTTTTAATTGAATATTGTCTCCGTTCATACAACATTGTGTCAGTTTCTTTGAAGACAGCTGCAGGAGGAAGACTTCTCTGACCTTGTGACTGAGGAGCAGCAACACCAGGTATAATATAGTAGACCTACATGATTAGTTTAGTGGTATCAGAAGTGTATTAGAGCTGCATACAACACCAGGTATAATATAGTAGACCTACATGATTAGTATAGTGGTATCAGAAGTGTATTAGAGCTGCACACTCATATCTTATAAGTAAATAAAATAAAGTAAAAATGTACTTGTACTAACAATTGATGAAATCTTTTCAAACACCAATGAAAAATGAATACATTCTTGATGGGTTATACATTGACCAGGGTTGTTGACACAGTAGTGAAAGCCTCAAAAGTCAGATTTGCTAATGTCATATTTTTTTTTAACAAAACTCCAAATTGTTTTCCAGATTCCAAATGAAGAGCTGGTCTTTGTTGTCCTGCTGTACATCTGGCTTCAGCTCCTTTCTGTGGCTTCATCTTTTGTGACCAGACATCTTCAGATCATCTCAAATACAGATTGTGCACTCAAACATTTCATCACAAATATCAAGCTCAATAAAATTAAATAATGATGCAAATTCAAGTAATACCTTTATTGCATTTGTAAAGTTGGCACAAACATGTTGACATGAATGTACAGTATTAGTTAGTTTACAGTAAGAGTCTGGAGTCTGTAGAATAAACTCTTGAATGTACAGTATCAGTTTAGTCCACAGTAAGTCTGGAGTCTGTAGAATAAACTCTTGAATGTACAGTATCAGTTTAGTCCACAGTAAGTCTGGAGTCTGTAGAATAAACTCTTGAATGTACAGTATCAGTTTAGTCCACAGTAAGTCTGGAGTCTGTTAGAATAAACACATGAATGTACAGTATTAGTTTAGTTCACAGTAAGTCTGGAGTCTGTTGAATAAACTCTTGAATGTACAGTATTAGTTTAGTTCACAGTAAGTCTGGAGTCTGTAGAATAAACTCTTGAATGTACAGTATTAGTTTAGTTCACAGTAAGTCTGGAGTCTGTTGAATAAACTCTTGAATGTACAGTATTAGTTTAGTTCACAGTAAGTCTGGAGTCTGTTGAATAAACTCTTGAATGTACAGTATCAGTTTAGTTCACAGTAAGTCTGGAGTCTGTTGAATAAACTCTTGAATGTACAGTATTAGTTTAGTTCACAATAAGAGTCTGGAGTCTGTAGAATAAACTCTTCATCACAAGTATTGTTATTTTGTCATTGTACTCACAATCTAAAAATAAATTGTGTTAATATGAAACATGTATTTAGACTTTTTTTGCATGAAGTGATAAACTGCTTCAGAAATCATTGCTCAGTAATGAATATGAATGAATAAATATATTTAGACTATTACTTTGTGTCTCTATCATATTGCAAAACAAATGCTCTAATGTTTGGAGATTGCAGAGCCACAGAAGTGCAAATGTGCACATTAAAACAATGTTGTAGCTGCTTTTGTTTGTAGCATATTTTTACCTGTAAAAATAATGATTGATAATAGCATTACTGACTACATTTGTTTTCCTTTGAACGAACCTTCAGTGCTATGCTTAGTAACTTTACACTATAAACATCTGAAAGTAGCCAACCATCTATCAAAATACAGTATATAACGTTAGAGCATTGGTATTTAGCATTAGCTCGGTGTTAGCGCGTTAGCTTTTAGCGGCCGCTTCAGTTCATTTGGACACTTGGCTTTCATCCAGCGGCCTGTCCAGGCTTCACTCAGGCCCGTCGGGTTCCGCGATGTCCGTCGGATCCGAAAAAGATGATATTCCAACCGCAAAAGTCCGTTCCACTAAGCTGGACCTGGCCGTGATCCGCGCGCGGCGCCATGTTGTAATGTGTTGTTTACACCGGTACAGGAACACTCCTCCGCGGACACACCCCCGCGCTCCCCCCGCATCTCTCTGTAGTCCTCCAGGCACCGCCCCTAAAGCTGCATTTTTTGAATGTAGCTCCTGGGCGGAGAAAACTTTTTTCTGGCCGTTTAGTGGCTCTTTAAATAGGTCTAATACTTTACACTGAAGCCTTCTGAATTGATTTAGGTTATATTTATTTTTAAAAAGACACAAAAATAATATTTATTGAAAAATAATACACAGGTCCTTTAATGAAGTCCTGCTCCTTTAAGAGGCTCGTTTGTCTCACAGAACGAGCTCATTTCTATGAATGAGAGATCGTTCAGATACAAACAAACTGATCTGTGTGGTATGAAGCAGCAGAAGAGCGCGGCATGAGACGGGAGAGTGACAGAGAAGAACGCAGCACGTGAGAATGAGGCAGGAAAGAGCGTGGGCGAACGGGATGGCCTGGGGGAGAACGAGACAGTCCGCGGGAGAACGAGACGGTCCGGGGGGAGAACGGGGCGGCCGCGGGAGATGCGATCCGCCGGTACGACTCGGGTGATGAGGCAGATCACGGCGATGGTGTCTCAAAACTACACGCACGACCACGCATTTCATAGGACACGTACAGACGGAAGGAAAAGGCGGAAGGCACTTGTCCTGACGCGGTCTGGTGCTGAGATGTGCACAGCTGCGCAGGAGGAGCGAGTCAAATTAATCGATGCATTAATTTTTTTTTATGCGATTAAAAGAAAAAATTAATCGCACTGCGTTAACGCGTTAATTTTCCCAGCCTTAATATACATATAAGCGCATTGGGGGCTGGACGGAGATAATTAGCATGGTGAAGAATGAATAATGCGCTTGCACAAGCTACAGTATAATGATTATGGAAAAGCAAAAGCCAGTACTGAAGCTCTGTACGCAGCATAAGATGGATTGAAAGTGAAATTAAAAGTTCCATGAACGTGATATAGAAGGGTAGTAGATTTCAAAACTATGGCACATGAAAAGGTAAGGTAGAATGCAATACAGGGGTTGAAACATTGAAAGTGAGAAAGAACAGTTTAGTTAGTACAAGAGATGTAATGACTTCTGAGTAAATATGTAGCTTAGAACAACTAGCACGAACTAGAATAGTATAATTAGATGAAGCAGGGACGAAAGAGACAATGAGAAAATATGCACTGGGGTGTTGGAGAGGGATGAGGTTTCAGGGAGGGGATTTAGGTGTGGGTGGATGAAGGGATGTATGTGCATGGGGATTGTGTGCAGCCTGAGCAGACAGAAGAAAAACAGAATAAATGAGAGGATCTGATTGATATCATAATGAGCTGACTCCCGCCGCCAGAGGGAGCTGAAGCGCCAAGCTGCATCTGGGAAACCAGGTGAGCAGC
Organism: Mugilogobius chulae; assembly: GCA_038363315.1. Lineage (NCBI taxonomy): Eukaryota > Metazoa > Chordata > Actinopteri > Gobiiformes > Gobiidae > Mugilogobius > Mugilogobius chulae. The sequence goes on along the minus strand of CM076396.1, from coordinate 21,650,930 downwards.
AATGACATTATTGGCTGTGCGCGCCGGGAAGAGAACCAGAAAGTGCTGAGATTACAGCTGGGAATGGAAGCTAGATACACCTGAAACAACCTTAAATGTTGTTGAAGCAGTAAAATCTTCTTTTTTCTGCGCACATTGCGGGCCGGTCGCGGTTCAATCGCGATCTAGTCTTTAATGTTTCATCTCCTTGGATAAGCCAAGGCTGTGTGTGCACTAACCGCACAAGAACCTGAAGTGCATATGGTTAGTGGGCGAGCGCTGGGCTGATGTAGCTTCCTGACGAATGACAGTGGACTCACACCTGTAGCAATAAACCTGCCTCCTTGAGCCCTGGTTGCTCTCATGCCGTCTTCAGTCCTTTACGGGAAGTTTCCAGAGGAAGGGGGTAATTGAGAGCACTTTAAGTGCTTTGACCAATACCACGGTTGTGTCTGTGACTGAGTGGCTGTAGCCTTGTCAAAGTCGCTCTGAATTTGCATAAAGTTAACTTTATGTCAACTTTGCTCAGGCCGCCTGGGTCATTGCGCTCGTCACTTCTTCTTGTTGCCTCTCTGCTCCAGCTGCAGAGGAAATTAATGGAAACTGCCCTTCAAGTTGCTCGAGTCGCTTCTGGTGTGAGTCCGCTGAGAGAGATGAGTTGACTTTGCCCTGGGGGCACTCCTGTGCTACATCCAGTTTCCCCGGTAAACACTGAGTAACCCTAACCTTTTGAGATTGTTTTGTTAAATATAAAAAATGCCACTTAACCAGACAGGTGTAAAAATAAATACAGAACTTTCATATGTTCTTGAGCCTTCTAGATGTTTCAGAATGAGATGTGTTAGAGTCATAATGGCATCACAGGTCCTTCTATTCTTTGAATATGCAAATTTATAATTCACCAGACCAGTAGTCACTTTTCATGCTTCAAGTTACTAACAAAAAATAACCTAAGTACCAGGGCCGTACGCAGGAATTTAAGCATACCGAGGTTCAAAATGCGATGATAGGGGGGGTCTGGGAGTCCTCCCCCCGAAAATTTTTAGGCAAAATCCTGCAATTTCATGCATTTTAGGGCAATTTTTGATTAATTTCAGCAGCTATTTTTAGCAATTTCACAGCTGGTAATTTTATATTTATTTAAGAAAAACATGGTCTAAATTATGATTTGTTCTCTATTATTTAGGCAAACTAATACACTTTTTATATTGTTGACCTTAATAACTTTTTTTTTTAATCATGAAACAGATCCAAAGCAAATTCAAAACAATATAATTAGACCTTTTGTTGTTGTTGTTTTTAAACAAGGTAATAATAATACTAAAATAAAGAACTGAGAAATGTCATACATTTGACGTCATTTTAGTGACAAAAGAGCAATGACTCATCAATATGAAAAGAATCATAGACCTGAAGTTACTCATACAAGCAGCAGCAGCGTAAATGCCATTTGCTTTAAGCTTTTACAAGATTAAATCTACACTCGTATTATTTCATCTATTGTTTATGCTCCCCCTCCTTGAACCGCCACCTTAACATGGTGGAGGGGTTTGAGTGCTCGGATGTTTGAGTGCTTTATGCCCCTGGTAGGGTCTCCCATGGCAAACAGGTCCTAGGTGACGAGTCAGACAAAGTGCGGTTCAAGAAGCCCTATGACAACTACAATATCGAGGCTCGTTACATCACCCGGATTGGCCCCACCCTGGAGCCAGGCCTAGGGTGGGAGCTTGCAGGCGAGCGCCTGGTGGCCGGGTCTTTGCCCACGGGACCCGGCCGGGCCCAACCCGTAAAGGCAACGTGGAGCCACCTTCCCACAGGCCCACCACCCGCAGGAAGGACCATAGGGGTCGGGTGCAGTGTGTTTTGGGCGGTGGTCGGGGAGAGGTCCCCAGACGACCAAAGCCATGCACGCGATCTTTGGCACTGGGGACATGGAATGTCACCTCGCTGGTGGGGAAGGAGCCCGAGCTTGTGCGGGAGGATGAGCGTTTCCGACTAGATATAGTCGGCCTCACCTCCACGCACAGCTTGGGCTCTGGAACCATTACCCTCGAGAGGAGCTGAACGCTCCATTTCTCTGGGGTTGCCCATGGTTTGAGGCGGCGAGCGGGTGTGGGCCTGCTCATAGCCCCACAGCTCAGCCGCCATGTGTTGGAGTTCACCCCAGTAGACGAGAGGGTCGCGTCCCTGCGTCTTCGGGTCGGGGACAGGTCTCTCACTGTTGTGGCAGCCTACGGGCCAACCAACAGTGCAGAGTACCCGGCCTTCTTGGAGGCCCTGGGAGAGGTACTGGACAGTGCACCCACCAGGGACTCCATTGTTCTGCAGGGGGACTTCAACGCCCACGTGGGCAATGCCAGTGACACTTGGAGAGTCCATGGAGGAGGACTATCGTTCGGCCTCAAAGAAATTCGGGCAAACCGTCCGACGCCTCAGGAGAGGAAAATAGTGCTTCACCAACACTGTCTACAGTGCAGATGGAGGGCTGCTGACCTCGACTGGGGATGTTGTTGGACGGTGGAAAGAATACTTTAAGGACCTCCTCAATCCCAGCATCACGTCTTCCGATGAGGAAGCAGAGACTGAGGACTCGGGGGGAGGCTCAAACATCACCCAAGCTGAAGTCACTGAGGTTGTCAATAAGCTCCTTGGTGGCAAGGCTCCAGGTGTGGATGAGATACATCCTGAGTATCTCAAGTCTCTGGATGTTGTGAGACTGTCTTGGCTGACACGTCTCTGCAACATCGCGTGGCGAACTGGGACAGTACCTCTGGACTGGCAGACCGGGGTGGTGGTCCCTCTGTTTAAGAAGGGAGACCGGATGGTGTGTTCCAATTACAGAGGGATCACACTCCTCAGCCTCCCCGATAAGGTCTACTACAGGGGTTCGAGGGTTCATGGGAGTTTGCCCAACCAGTCCATATGTGCTTTATGGATCTGGAGAAGGCGTTCGACCGTGTCCCTCGTGGTGTCCTGTGGGGAGTGCTCCGAGAGTATGGGGTCCGGGGCCCTTTGCTCAGGGCGGTTCGGTCTCTGTACGACCGGAGCAGGAGCTGTGTTCGCATTGCCGGCAGTAAGTCAGACCTGTTCCCAGTGCATGTTGGACTCCGCCAGGGCTGCCCTTTGTCACCGGTTCTGTTCATTGTTTTTATGGACACAATTTCTAGGCGCAGTCAGGGTCCGGAGGGTGTCCGGTTTGGTGACCACAGGATTTCATCTCTGCTGTTTGCAGATGATGTTGTTCTGATGCTTCATCAAACCAGGACCTGCAACATGCACTGGGACGGTTTGCAGCCGAGTGTGAAGCGGCTGGGATGAAGATCAGCTCCTCTAAATCCGAGGCCATGGTTCTCGACCGGAAAAAAGGTGCCTTGCCCTCTCCAGGTGGGTGGAGAGTCCTTGCTCCAAGTGGAGGAGTTCAAGTATCTCGGGGTCTTGTTCACAGTGAGGGAAGGATGGAGGTGAGATTGACAGGCGGATCAGTGCAGCGTCTGCAGTGATGCAGTCGCTGTATCGAACCGTTGTGGTGAAGAAGGAGCTGAGTCGAAAGGCAAAGCTCTCGATTTACCGCTCAATCTACGTTCCAACCCTCACCTATGGTCATGAGCTTTGGGTAATGACCGAAAGGACAAGATCGCGGATACAAGCGGTCGAAATGAGTTTCCTCCGCAGGGTGGCTGGGCGCTCCCTTAGAGATGGGGTGAGGAGCTCGGTCACACGGGAGGAGCTCGGAGTAGAGCCGCTGCTCCTCCACATCGAGAGGGGCCAGCTGAGGTGGCTCGGGCATCTGTACCGGATGCCTCCTGGACGCCTCCCTGGTGAGGTGTTCCGGGCATGTCCCACTGGGAGGAGGCCAAGGGGAAGACCCAGGACACGCTGGAGGGACTATGTCTCTCGACTGTCCTGGGAACGCCTCGGGATCCTCCCGGAAGAGCTGGAGGAGGTGTGTGTGGACAGGGAAGTCTGGGCGTCCTTGCTCAGACTGCTGCCCCCGTGACCCGACCCCGGATAAAGCGGAAGAAAATGGATGGATGGATGGATGGATGGATGGATGTTTATGCTTCTAACTCTGAACATTTGTCATATTGATGTGAAATAAAAACTGGCTAACAGTTCATGAGATGTAGAACATGGTTGTGCGTTCCCAACTGTTCCCAGAGTCTTTGATTTCCTGCTGATCAGATCCATGTCCAGTCTGTCACTCAGCGGCAGGGGCTGGCGCTCCTCTCATCACCGTGCGCCCTTTGCACGTGCCTTCAGCCTTCTGTCTGTACTACGGTCGGGTCTGTGCTCCCTGACTGCCTGTCCTGCTTACCCTCGCAACTTCGCACATGCAGCCGTCTTCTTCAGGCTGCATTGCTGGGCAACTGTGTGGATTTGGCCACTGCTCAGAGCTGCCCCGGGACTCACGATGGGATGTGGGAAGGAGAGCATGCACGTATAGGTCACCGCGAGACCAGAAAGCTGCAGTGCAGAAGTGAGTTTGTGACGAGCCGAGCGATCAAGCCAAGCTTAGAGTGCAAAAGTGAAATGTTTACAATAGTGGTCAGTTATGCTTTCTTCCACTGTTAGGCGATGCTGATGCTGCAAACCCACGTGTCAAACACACATTTTATCAAAGAGCACCAAACACACAAAGAAGTGTGAGGTAAAAAAAAAAAAAAGTCTGGAAAAAGTACCGCACCTCACGGACCTCAATGGTGCGTACTAGTGATGCGCGGGCTGACCCTTGACCCGCGGTTCCCGCGGGTTGCCCGGTTGGATTGGGGCGGGCTGGAGAAATTGCCACTTCAGTTGCATATCTTACAAATCACTTCTTAGATCTCACCCCACAAACTAAAGCCTGCTCTGTTCTCTAGACGCGCTGTGTAACAGAATCACACAGGGAAACAGTGAGGAGAGAATCTACTCTTTCATTGGTCAGAGCCACCGCTGTGCAGGAACACGATCTGCGTCACTTCAAACAAACACAAAGCGGGACCATCGCGCTCCTGGACTTTATTATTTTGTGTTTTATCGGATCTACTTAACAACCTGCCTCATGTGAGCTGCTCAGTTTATCCGCTCGAGCCTTGAACGTTGATGGATTGTATGCAGTATTATAGCCTATGCGGGCTGTACAAATACACTCGGCTGTGCAAGGCGGGTTGGGGCGGGTCATGCATTGTCAAAAGTGCGGGACCCGCGGGTTGTAAAAATGCCTGACCCGAGCATCACTAGTGCGTATGGCCATGCCAAATACAATGAAGTATAGGAGACAAGTAAAACAAATAACTAGGCTATTACTTGTGATATGTTTGAGGGACCATGGTATAAGCTTTTTAAAAACAACTCAGTATGCTACACTCTGCAGTGTGTCAAGTGCTAAGTCTGGCAAAGCATCCATGAAGTACTGTATGTATGAAGAATGGTTCTGCTTTCTATTTCCATGGTACTACGCAAGTGATATTTCACCGGCACAAAGTTACTTTATTTATATCCCACCACTGTTAAGAGACCCTCTAAGAAAAAAAAATGTAGGGAACTGTGTGGTCTCACCTGACAGACTCCAGAGAGCTGCGTGGACAGTCCTGTACAGCAGTTAGGAGCTCTGCTGAGGGTCCTGGATTGTTGTAGCGCAGGTCCAACTCCTTCAGTATGGAGTGGGTGAAGCTTAGAGCTGAGACCAGAGCAGCGCAGCCCCTTTTTGAAACCATACATCCAACCAGCCTAAAAACACAGTACAAAGCAGAATGCATGTCTAAGAACAGCCAACATACACTATAAACTGTAGCAACTCATTGACATGATTGAGCACATTTCTTGTGTTGAATAGAGTGAAACTACAGTTGAATGCGATCCTCGTGTTGCAAAAGCCAACTCCCTTCGATAACGCTATCTGTGCTTCAAACATTAGGCTGTTCATCAAGAACACAAGACATTTTTCTGCAGAGCAACATAAGTAGGACTGGTCACATGCATAGTTCCGTGGACTGTACACTTGCTTGTCCAAATATTTAGCTTTACTGTGTGTTTCAGACCGTTTCTCCTCTTCCTTTGATTATCATCACTTGATAGACAAACATGTTTATTTAGATTGATATACAGTGGTCCCTCGCTCTATCGCGGTTCACTTTCTGCGGCTTCGCTGTTTCGCTGATTTTTTTTTAGTGCAATTTTGCTTTTTTTTTTTTTTACAGTGCGCGGCCCTGTAGACGTGGCTGTAAGCTGCTTTTCTCTCAAACTCACTGTTGGGACCGTATCACATGGCAGCATTCACAGGCAACAGCACAGAAGCTCTTTTATAAAACTTTAGACAGTTTGGACCATGCAGGGGAAGCTGACCTGACGCTCCGACGTTTCTCCAGGTGAGGAGAAGACTCTTTGAGCTCGTAGTTACAATGATAAGTTTGTTCACGCTGGAACGTCATTTGTGTAGTTCAGAGATGTGTTTGAGGAGCGTGTTGTGACTTCACTAGAGTCCGGATGTGTTTCGTGTCGGCTCTGGAGTCCGTGTGATCCGTGGCTCTGCGGTCGGCTATGGAGCGCAGCGGGACGGGCAACGTGTCAAAACTAGAGCAGGTGAACGCGCACAGCACCGTCCCTCTTTAAATGTCACAAAAACGACTCACGCTGTTGTATCTGGCGGTGAATCATGTGTTCAGCGCATTATTACCTGTACTAAAGACACTAAACATCAGAACCAGGCAGGTTATCAACTCAAATTACTGGTAAAACATGAAGATCACTACTTCGCGGATTTTGCCTTTCAGGGGTTATTTTTGGAACCTAATCCCTGCGATAAACTAGGGACCACTGTACTTAATGAAAACTTGCACCTGCAATCTCCTTGGAATTTCACAAGTGCTACTGAGGAAATAGTTTGTGTGTGATACTAAAAGTGTTTTTTTCACACGTGCAATATAACAACTTCATTAAAAACATAGTTGAAGTAGTTTTTGTTTATTGGAAGCGTTGCTTTTTCTTTGCTTCTTTGCTTTGTCGAGACTGTTAGTAAGGGTAAGCCATGCTAGCGTCAACTTGTTTGTATTAAAGGGCCAGACCCACATTAAGTGTAAATATTAAATTATTAATAATAAATAAAGCGGTGACAAAGTCCCTCACCCCCCTTGCAACCAAGGGGCACGTGAAACCGCGACAAGCCCATTTTTATCCTTGTGCCTTTTTTGCCTACATCACAACCCCTCTTTCATGGGACATCTATAAACTACTCAACACATTGCAAAGAGAGTTTGTGATGTTACACCTGCATAGTTGGAGATAGAGATCTGCCATCATTGGCATTCTATGAGTAAAAGTGTGCCAAATTTAAACAATTAAAAAAAAAAGTAATTATTTTTTTGTTCCATTAACATGTTTTAAAATACAGATACAAGGTATCTGTATTTCAATGTAATTCAATAGCAACTATTTAACATTGCCACGGTTAAACGCTTGCAGATAGAGATGTGTCTGCATTGACTTTTTTGTTTAGTATTGGAAGAAGTATGATTGTACCAAATTTCTACTTTCTAAGACAAAGTAAATATGTTCACCCAGTACAAATAGTACATTATCTCTATGGCTAACATGGGTTTTGCTTGTTTTTACATTGCCATGGCAACACAAAAAGTATGCTGTCATTGTTTTTTTGTTCAGAATCTATTATTTTCTCCTAAACTACAATGCAAAATTCATGAAACGTTCTCACATTGTGCCCCATCACTAATGAGCGTTCTGTTGATTTTTTCAACAGTTAGTCTTGAAAATAAAATTGAAAGGATGGGTTTTTGAGCCATTTGATCAAATAGCAGCTTGATATACATATTATTTGTTCAGCTCTGAAAACTGTACACGCGTATTTGGTCATTGGGTCCGTTACAATCGAAAAATGTTTTCAGAATTTTTTATAATTTTCGCAAAAAATTTGACTTCGTTGAAAATTCTTTCTTTTCTTTTTACGCGGTCTTCATTCAAAATTAGAGCTCGCTGAGTTCTAACTTTCAACTCCAATCCCGGGCACGAGCGTTGCAGTTTACTGCTTTGTTTTCAAAAATGGCTTAACATTCATTCAGTGCATCATGTGTGTCTCACCTGAGAGTCTCCAGACTGCAGGTGGCGCTCTTCAGTCCCTCACACAGCAGCTCCACTCCTGGGTCCTGGAGGTCGTTATCACTGATATCTAAGTGTGTGAGACTGGACGAGCTGAGGACTGAGGCCAGAGGACCACAGCTGTGAGGAGACAGTCCACAGCCAATCAGACTGAAGACACAAAGGGCAAAGGGACATTAGAGACATTAGAGACGTTAGAGACAGTGTGAGGACAGAGGGACATTAAAATAAGATAAGATAAGATATCCTTTATTTGTCCACAATGGGGAAATTGGCTGAGTGCAGTTGTCTTGTTTTGGTTTAAAATACTACATCCTGTACATACGACTTCCTGTTCAATACTCTTCAATGAGGTTTTCACTACATCAGTTTAAAACTAATAAATCCTCTTCAGATCAGACAGTTGTGGTGAATGTTACAGAAAACATGTTGAAGACTTTACATATTAGAGGAATATTTCACCAGAGACATGATTGTGTCTAAATGCTAACGCTAACAGGAAATGGTTATGTACAGAAGTTAGCATTTTTGAACAATCGCAAGCCAACTGAAATTCTGTGCACACAGCCCATTCCAGTGTTGCAACGCACATTTTAAGAACAGCAGGGAAAATAGAAACATGCAATCAAATAAGATAATAGAAATAAAATAGACTTAAAATATATATAACGATACAATAATTAAAAGACTATTATTTACAATAAATGTTTGCTATGGCACAGTGCAGGATATGACAGGATAAATAGATAAAGTGGCATCAGTATATAGTATATAGTATTATGTACAATATATGACTATGATTATGTACAACTGCAGCAGATGAACAGAATAAATAACCAGTAATAAATATGAGGTAAAAGTATTAGAGACAGTTGTACTCACAGAGCTTTGGTGGAGGCCTTGACCACTGGCAGCAGACCCAGCAGAGCTCTCTCTGAGGCCTCATATTTCCTCAGGTCAAACTCCTGCAGGTCTGAGTCTGAGGACAGTAAGACGAAGGACAGAGCCGACCAATCAGCAGGAGACATGTCTTTAGTTGTGAGACATCCTGCTCTCAGATCTTCCTGCAGCAGACTGAGGTCATCAAGTTCGTTCAAACAGTGAAGCAAGTTCAGACTTTCCTCTGCCAACAGATCTGTTCTATTCAGCTTCTGTTTGATGTACTCTACTGTCTCCTGATTGGTCATGTCACTTCCAGTGTGAGTCAGCAGACCCTGGAGCAGCCTCTGATTGGTCGGCAGAGACAGCCCCAGGAGGAAGCGCAGGAACAGGTCCAAGTGTCCGTTTGGACTCTGTAAGGCCTGGTCCACAGCAGAGACGTAGAAGGACACCTCAGACTCAGGACTCTTAGAGGAGTGTGTTGGTGACAGCAGGTTCAGTCCAGAGCTGTAGAAGGTCTGATGGACGTGAAGAGCAGCCAGAAACTCCTGCAGACTCAGATGGATGAAGCAGTAGACCTTGTCCTGGTACAGGCCTGGCTCCTCTCTAAAGACCTGTGTGAACACTCCGGAGTAACGAGCTGCCTCTTCAGCGTCCAGCCCACACTCGCTCAGGTCACTCTGGTAGAAGATCAGGTTTCCTTTCTGCAGCTGCTCAAAGGCCAGTTTGGACAGAGACAGAACCATGTCCCTGGTCTCTGGAGTCCAGTGAAGGTCTGCTCCTGATCCCTGATGATACTTGATGTTCTTGACTTTGGCCTGCACCACCAGGAAGTGGACGTACATCTGTGTGAGAGTCCGGGGCAGCTCTGGTTTCCGTGTTTGTTCCAGAAGCTTCTGTAGAACTGTGGAGAGGATCCAGCAGAAGATGGGGATGTAGCTCATGATGTAGAGGCTGCGGACGCTCTTGATGTGGGAGATGATAGTGTTGTCACTGAACCTCTTCCTGAAGTACTGCTCCTTCTGCAGGTCAGTGAACCCTCTGACCTCTGTCACCATGGAGATACACCACACTGGTATCTGATTGGCCGCTGCAGGGCGTGTGGTTATCCAGAGGCGAGCGGAGGGAAGCAGGCTCCCCCTGATGAGGTTTACCAGCAGCACGTCCACTGAGACAGACTCTGTGGGGTCAGTCAGGACCCGGGTTCGGCTGAAGTCCAGAGGAAGTCTGCACTCGTCCAGACCGTCAAAGATGAAGAGCACCTGGAGCTGTCTGAAGCTGCAGAGATCTTTGGTTGGACTGAAGAAGTGTTGCAGTAGCTCCACCAGGCTGAACTGTGTGTCTCTGAGCACATTGAGCTCTCTGAAAGTGAACGGGAACAGCAGCTGCAGCTCCTGGTTGGTCCTGCCTTCAGCCCAGTCCAGACTGAACTTCTGAGTCAGAACTGTTTTCCCCACGCCGGCCACGCCCTTCGTCAGCATTACTCTGATTGGCTGTGGTGAATGTGGGCGGGGCTTAAACATGTCCTTACAGGTGATGGTTTTCTCTGGAGCGGCTGCTCTCCTAGGCGCACTCTCCATGAGTCTGACCTCATGTTCCCGGTTGACCTCTGACGCTCCGCCCTCTGTGATGTAGAGCTCTGTGCAGATCTGGTTCAGGGGGGCGGAGTCTCCTGCTATAGCCACGCCCTCAAACACACAACTGAACCTCTTCTGCAGGTCAGACTTCAGCTTCCTTGTAGTCTCTGAAAAAGCCCCTGAAACAAAATGGCACCAAGACACAGTTTACATGAGCCATTGTAAATACCATTTTCCCTCGATCTCATGAAGCTATGTTTTATGAATCCAACATCTTGATGATAAAAAGTAAGGAAGCAATTTTCTAAGAGTCAAACAGCATTCTTTACTTTGCTCTGCCTCTGCTGTGTTGTGCTGACCAAACAGCTTTGGTGCGTCAAATGCGTCCAGTTTACAGTGGCATGAAAAAGTATGTGAACCTTTTGAAATTTCGCACATTTCTGCTTAAAATCACCATCAAATGTGATCTGATCTTTGTCAAAATCACACCGATGAAAAAACAGTGTCTGTTTTAACTAAAACCACCCAAACATTTATAGGTTTTCATATTTTAATGAAGATAACATGCAACAACATTGACAAAAGGGGAAAGAAAAAGTAAGTGAACCTTCTGCCTAAGGAGACTTTAAGAGCAATTATTTCCCAATTTTACCAAACAATTTAAGTCAGAGTGTGTCCAATCACTGAGGAATGGCTTAAAGCTGCCCTGCCCAGTATAAAAGACACTCCTGGTAAGCACTGTGTCTTGATGTGAAGCAATGTCTGTTGTTCATCATGGCTCGCTCAAAGCAGCTGTCTGAAGACCTGCAATCTAGAATTGTAGATTTGTATAAAGCTGGAAAAGGTTACAAAACCATCTCTAAAAGTCTGGATGTTCATTAGTCTACAGTTAGAGAAATTATGTACAAATGGAGAGAGCTTGGCACTGTTGCTTCTTTACCGCGGAGTGGCCTTTCAACAAAAATAACACCCAAAGTTCAGCACAAAATACTCAGAGAGGTAAAAAAGAACCCTAGAGTGTCTGCTAAAGACTTACAGAACGTACTGGCACAGTCCAGTATCTCTGTGTGTACACTGACTACATGTAAAACAACAGTCTAGTATCTCTGTGTTTACACTGACTACATGTAAAACAACAGTCTAGTATCTCTGTGCATACACTGACTACATGTAAAACAACAGTCTAGTATCTCTGTGTATACACTGACTACATGTAAAACAACAGTCTAGTATCTCTGTGTATACACTGACTACATGTAAAACAACAGTCTAGTATCTCTGTGTTTACACTGACTACATGTAAAACAACAGTCTAGTATCTCTGTGTTTACACTGACTACATGTAAAACAACAGTCTAGTATCTCTGTGTTTACACTGACTACATGTAAACAACAGTCTAGTATCTCTGTGTTTACACTGACTACATGTAAAACAACAGTCTAGTATCTCTGTGTTTACACTGACTACATGTAAAACAACAGTCTAGTATCTCTGTGTATACACTGACTACATGTAAAACAACAGTCCAGTATCTCTGTGTTTACACTGACTACATGTAAAACAACAGTCTAGTATCTCTGTGTTTACACTGACTACATGTAAAACAACAGTCTAGTATCTGTGTGTTTACACTGACTACATGTAAAACAACAGTCTAGTATCTGTGTGTTTACACTGACTACATGTAAAACAACAGTCTAGTATCTGTGTGTTTACACTGACTACATGTAAAACAACAGTCTAGTATCTCTGTGTTTACACTGACTACATGTAAAACAACAGTCTAGTATCTCTGTGCATACACTGACTACATGTAAAACAACAGTCTAGTATCTCTGTGTGTACACTGACTACATGTAAAACAACAGTCTAGTATCTCTGTGTGTACACTGACTACATGTAAAACAACAGTCTAGTATCTCTGTGTGTACACTGACTACATGTAAAACAACAGTCTAGTATCTCTGTGCATACACTGACTACATGTAAAACAACAGTCTAGTATCTCTGTGTGTACACTGACTACATGTAAAACAACAGTCTAGTATCTCTGTGTTTACACTGACTACATGTAAAACAACAGTCTAGTATCTCTGTGTTTACACTGACTACATGTAAAACAACAGTCTAGTATCTCTGTGTTTACACTGACTACATGTAAAACAACAGTCTAGTATCTCTGTGTTTACACTGACTACATGTAAAACAACAGTCTAGTATCTCTGTGTTTACACTGACTACATGTAAAACAACAGTCTAGTATCTCTGTGTTTACACTGACTACATGTAAAACAACAGTCTAGTATCTCTGTGTTTACACTGACTACATGTAAAACAACAGTCTAGTATCTCTGTGTTTACACTGACTACATGTAAAACAACAGTCTAGTATCTCTGTGTTTACACTGACTACATGTAAAACAACAGTCTAGTATCTCTGTGTTACACTGACTACATGTAAAACAACAGTCTAGTATCTCTGTGTTTACACTGACTACATGTAAAACAACAGTCTAGTATCTCTGTGTTTACACTGACTACATGTAAAACAACAGTCTAGTATCTCTGTGTTTACACTGACTACATGTAAAACAACAGTCTAGTATCTCTGTGTTTACACTGACTACATGTAAAACAACAGTCTAGTATCTCTGTGTTTACACTGACTACATGTAAAACAACAGTCTAGTATCTCTGTGTTTACACTGACTACATGTAAAACAACAGTCTAGTATCTCTGTGTTTACACTGACTACATGTAAAACAACAGTCTAGTATCTCTGTGTATACACTGACTACATGTAAAACAGTTTAGTATCTCTGTGTATACACTGACTACATGTAAAACAACAGTCTAGAATTGTGTTCATCAGAGGACTCCACAGAGGAAGCCACTAAAAACATTGCTGCACAATTAAAGTTCGCAAAAAGTCACCTAGACACTCCATAGAACTTTTGGCAAAATATTTTGTGGACTGATGAAACTAAAATTAAATTATTTGGGAGAAATGTTTAGAGGAAAAATTGAACAGCTGACCAACATCAACGCCCCACCCCCACCGTGAAGCCTGGTGGAGGGAAAATTATAGTTTAGGCCTGTTTTGCAGCCTCAGGGCCTGGACAACTTGTAATCATTAGTGGAAAAATGAATTCAAAAGTTTATCAGATGTTTTACAAGAAAAGTTGAGGCTGTCTGTCAGACAGTCAAAGCTTAAAAGAGAATGGAAGCTGCAACAAGACAATGATCCAAAACACAAGAGTAAATCAACTTGAGAATGGTTTCAGAAGAACAAAATACACATTCTGGAGTGGCCAAGTCAAAGTCCTGACTTGAGATGCTGTGGCATGACCTCAAAACAACAATTCATGCCCAACATCCCAGAATCTGACTGAACTGCAGCAATTTTTTAAGAGGAATGGTCCAAAGTTGATCAGATAGATGTGGCAGACTGATCTGCAACTACAGGAAGCGTCTGGTAGAAGTTATTGCTGCCAAAGGAGGTGTAAACAGATATTGAATGTAAGGGTTCACTTACTTATTTCTGGCACTTCTGTCATTGTTTGCATGTTATTCTAATTAAAAATATCAAAACCTATGAACCTATGTGTTTGGGTGGTTTTAGTTAAAGAGGACATGTTTTTTTTCATCTGTGTGATTTTGACAAAAATCTGATCACATTTGATGGTGATTTTATGCAGAAATGTGAGAAATTTCAAAAGGTTCACATACTTTTTCATGCCGCTGTACATGTTAAGGTAATGTAAACCCACGTCTTGAGAAGTCCAGCAAATCTGCAGTGCAAATTTGCATCTAGCGCGTTGAAATTTGCTTCTTCGGGAGTTTGCTGACGCCACATCATTGCAAAGTTGACGCTCCAACCTGCGGAGGACGCTTTGGCCTCATCAGGCGTCGATGCCTGAGTTGGACTCTGCTGAACTGTCAAGCGTCCAACGCCTGCGTCCACCAATCAGACTTAACTTTCCTGTGATGTAGTGACTCTGCTCTCACATCAAGAAGAAGGAAGCACTGTTTAGTCTTTTAATAACTTTTTTTAGCAAAAGTTTGCTTGTTTTCTGGCTTTTTTTTAGGGCTTGGTCGCCCGTTGCTCTGAAAATCTGGCGACACAGCAAAACAAACAATACAGGACATGATCTGAACTGACCTCAGAACTCACATGGATCTATTAAAATTCTTGTTGCCAAGCTTAAATCCCTGCTGTACGACATGACACTGGAGGAGGACAGAGACAGCAAAAGGACATTGTCTGGAGGAGGAGAAAGTTGTACAATTGGGTAAGTTCGCTACGTTTTATAAATTCAGCAAGCCTCTTGCTCTTTTTCTCACACTCAAAGTGATCTGTCAAAGTGCAAAACAAAGCCCTTTCCAAAAATGAGGGAACACAAAGAAGCCCGTCGGGGCATAAAGAGTGTCCTTGTCCCCTGACGCCTCGACGCGCATTGGGGCTTTTAGGGCGCCTGTTGGGTCGACAGCTTCGAAAATATTTTGCTTTAAAATATGCTTCAACGTGCAAAACTAGATGCCTAAATGTTGTCCAGGTCTAAATGCATTTTACATTACAGAAGACCAACAATGCATTGTGGCACATTTAGTTACTACAACTGTCTGTTCTGTGGAATGAATTTACAGTTTCTCTTGAGTGTTTCTCATGGCTTCATAGGATTATTAGTAATTAACAAGTCTTACTGTTGAGCAGATCCTGGGCCAGTCTCTCCTGTTTCATCTTCTTCAGGAAGTCCACAGTGATGTTCAGAGCTGCCTCTCTGCTCGGCCCCTCCTCCTCCTCACTCGCTGAGTTTTCAGGGTCATCTGAAGTCAGGAGTTTATGGAACCTTTTCAACTGATCTTGGACAAACATTAGGATCTTCTCCTCCAGACGCTGTACAGAAACACAAGAGATTAACTGCAGGTTGGTCTATAAGGTTTTTTGCCTTTTTTGTCACTATGGACATGAAACCTGTTTTTTGGACTTCAGATCATAGTCCCAGGGAAGAAGCTTCCCAGGCATGTGGTACTCACCATGAAGACTATGTCGGTGCCTTTATCCAGTTGTGACTTTGAAAATCTGTTGAGCACACAGAGTGAATAAACAGTGAATAATCTATGATTTGTGCTTAATACTCAAATGAACCAGAAAGAGTAAAGGATTCTCTGGAGCAGTGCTTAAATTGTAGATCAGACATTGCCATAGCAAAACATGGCATTGAGGCTGAAGTCCAGAAAAGGTTCAAATGCAGGAACACACAGTGAGCATAGTTTCAGTTTAGAGATGTTTGATATATGTGTCACAGCTTTCATTCATTTTGACCTACGCCTACACTTTTGATTCAGATCAGTATTTGCTTGTCTGGGTAAGCTGGTTCAATTAGTTTGAACCAAAAAAAAAATGTATTATTAAGATCGGACCATTCCTAAAAGTGTAGATGCTTTTTGTGCTGAATACAAGCAGTTTGTGTTTGCATGGAGCTCTATGTAAAAAAAAAAAAAAAATTCTAGCCCGTGGAAGGCTATTCCTAAGGCGCACTTTATTCCTAAAATTTAGGAATAATATACATATATTTATATTTAACTACATAACATGTCATTGCATAATGAAAAATATTTACACTGTTAAGCAACTATTCAAACAAAATACATATACTTTTTTTATATACAGTTTAATGTGTCTGATACGATCACTCAACTTTATATTGTGAAAGCAGTCTTTATATTTTCTTTTGAAGTTATAAATGTTTGAGCACTGCTTAAGGTTTTCCCCCAACCCATTCCACAGACTGACACCACAGACGGATACACACTGGCTCTTTTTGGCGCTTTTCACCAACCTCATTTTGAAATTTCCCCTTCCTCTTAAACCATAATGTGTGTCTTGTGTACAAAACAGTTAGAATTTTGTCTTCTTTAAAAATATTTATAGAAATCTCTTGTTGGTATTTTGTTTGCAGCTTTTATTAACTAAAAAGTTTTAAACTTTTCATTTTCCCAAAGATCATCAACACGTTATATTCGTACTTCATACAAGTTCTGATCCAGTGCCATCCCCTGCCAAATCTGGATTTCCATTGAGTGTAGTTAAACAGAGTCTGTGTTTGGCCCCAAATATTTTTCTTAAGGTACTCCACGGTTTAATAACATTAGTAATTAAAAAGTTGTCTTTAGCCAAAGTTGGAAGTTCACTTCTACTTTTGTCAAGTAGGTTGATTGGACAAACATGGTTTGCATAAAGTTGCTTCTATCTCAAACTATGGAGGTTTTGATTGATCAGTCGCCCATAGTGAAATAATTCTAGCTTGCATTGACATTGTGTGATTTACTATGTTAGGTAAGCTCCATTAGGAAGTTGTAGAATGTCTATTTTGGCTTTCTGCCAGCCCAAATCAAGTCAGAAAGAGACCTATTTATATCATTATATTATTATTTCTCTTCAGAAGTAAAAAACTTTAGAAAACTTTACAAATTTAGGCTCCGTAGTAAATGACATTCCCAAAGGCATAACTTCTGATTTTGTAAGATTGACTTTGTACCGTGAAATAGATACAGTCGGCATCAAAGGCCATGCCCACTAACAGACTCCGAGGGGGAAAGTTAACATGAGGAGTGAATCAGAACAGCAGCTTCATCAGTCACTGCTCAAAAACTACAACAGCAAATGTGGACTTAAGGGGATGTATTGAGTCAAATACAGACACGAAGACATGGAGATGAATAAAGTGATTCAACCTTCCAAGTATGTAAATACTGTATATCTAGCAATGCTAACGGTAGCTGCGAGCTAAATGCTAACGTGATGCTAGCGCCACCTAGCGTCTTTTAGCATCTTTTTTAACTTATTGTTTACTTTTCTGACATAACATCTCAGTAACCTCCATTTAAAACCGGTTGTAACTCGACTTGAATTAGTTCTGCTAAAAATACACCAGAAAACGGTAGAGGTAAACAATTTAGCTTCCCGTTGTAGGTACAATATTTGCTCGGGCTGCAAAAGTTTCCGTCAAGGGTTGATGACGTCACTGAGATAGTTAAACAGTTTTTTCGGCTAATAAAATCAACTCATTGACATTAAAATACTATTTTAACGTATGTTTTTAAATTAGTGTGCTATTGTAATTTATTTAGTTTTTATTTTTTTAAAAATATACATTTTAAAATTAATTATTATAGCATTAAATTAGTGTTCTGTTCAGAGACACTTGGGCAGAACTTCGGGTTGGAAATGCTGTAATCATTACCTGCAATTTATTGATAAATAATTGTCCTAACACTTGAACACGTGTCTAATGTATCTGTATTACATACGAACAAAATTTGTTTTTGTCAAGAATTTCATTTATCGGCATTTGTAACAACTAAAATGTATTTTTTAAAAGCCGTTTCATGTTTTTGGCGCTGCTGCAGTTTATAAAGAGTCCACCAGATGTCACTGTGTACAAGTAGCCTATTTGTCTTTGCTGATTGACGAGAAATGCCATTAAAGATCAAAGTTATCTAAAATTTATTGAATGGATGTCGTAATTTCGTTTAAATGTATGCTACAACAATGATAAAAATACAATACCCACTACTCTATGTACAGCCAATCAGAGCGCAGCATGACTCTACAGCCAATCAGAGCGCACGCATGACTCTACAGCCAATCGGAGCGCAGCATGACTCTACAGCCAATCAGAGCGCACGCATGACTCTACAGCCAATCAGAGCGCACGCATGACTCTACAGCCAATCAGAGCGCAGCATGACTCTACAGCCAATCAGAGCGCACGCATGACTCTACAGCCAATCAGAGCGCAGCATGACTCTACAGCCAATCAGAGCGCAGCATGACTCTACAGCCAATCAGAGCGCAGCATGACTCTACAGCCAATCAGAGCGCAGCATGACTCTACAGCCAATCAGAGCGCAGCATGACGTCTCGCTTGTGCTAACGTGGTGCTACCAAGCTAGCGAAATATAATAATTTTTAAAGTTCGGTTTTTATATAACAAAGCTAAATTATGCTAACACTGATCATAAACAGCAAGTAAAATATCGATTTTCTTGAGAATAAACTTAAATATAGTTCATTGTCGTCATGAAAGTGCGACCCGAGTAGATATTGTACCTACACCGTACATTATTATGGTGAGGCAGGAGATGCTTTTCCCCCTCAGCAGGCCACGCCCCAAACTGCTGGGTTTCACATTTTAGACTTCATGGCATGGTTAAAGGGCAGGTTGGGGGCAAGAGGCAGTTTTTCCTATTAATAACATTGAACTTTACCATAAAATATATATAAAAAAAATGATTTCACCAAATTAAAAAGTGATGATTTCTGGGGTGACTGGACCCATTTAACTTTTGTATTACAAAAATAAACTCAATTTAAACAAACTTCATTTTACCTGCCCCAATCTGATTGAAATAACATTGGCCTGAAGAAAGTTGTGATGTCATCTGAAACCCACCTATATGACGCGTTGCCAACTGTATCTATGTACAGAAGTTAGCTATTTTGAACGTACACAAGCCAATTGAAATTCTGTGCACGGAGCCAATTAATGCAGGTAATGACACTGAAGGTTCTGTTAGTGTCAGGAGAATATTGTCTGGGTACAAAATAATTTTATGATGAAATTCTCCTTTTACTACTCCTTTAATGTCAGAGACTTGATGCACAGCAATTGCTAATGGTTCTATGGTCAAACAAAACAATAAAGGGGAGAGAGGACTACCTTGGGCAGTACCTCTACTAAGTTGAAAAGGTCCTGATGTTAGACCCGTTTGTTAAAACTGAAGCTACGGGCTTACTATATAGAAGACAAATCCATCTAATAAAATCAGATTAAAAGCCAATTTTTCTAAGAACTTCTAAGCATGTATTCAACACAATTAAATGCTTTTTCAGCACCCATGGTTACAATAGCACTTTCAATTTGATGAGAGTTGAGATGATAGATAATGTTAATCACACTCCCAGTATTATCTGAAGAATTTCTGCCTTTTATAAACCTGGTTTGATCAGTATTAACAGTATTAACTTTTACCACCTGTTCTAATCTATTCGCAAATATTTTAGATAATATTTTAGTATCCACTCCAAGCAAACTAATTGGCCTGTAAGAAGAGCAATGCTCAAGATCTTTTCCCTTTTTGGGAATGACTATAATATGAGCTAAATACATTGATTAGGGTGAGCCCTTTCCTCAAATGATTTGTAAAACACACATTGTAAAAATTTACTACTTTTATTTTTCAGTACTTTATAAAGTGGACGCTGGATCAATCAGCCCCTGGGCTTTAGCCAGATTGAAGCGAAGAAATTGCTTTATCATTTTATGTTAAAGTAACCAGTTCTTCTAGTAATTTGGTTCTTCATGTGTCAATTGTGGCATCTCCTATCTAAGAAGCAGCCTCCTGTGAGTTTTTCAGTGTCCATTTCTTCTTATATAGCTGTGTCACATGTTCCTGACTTGATCTTCCCGCTCTGCTTTGCACACAGTCGTGGATTAAACCATGCAGCGACGTGCGGTCAGGGGAGGCAGGTGAAATGAGGGAAAAAATACTTGATGTTAATAAGACTAAATATTATATTTTTTGTATGTAAAATGTTTCGTATTTGTCATATTTAGTTGATTTATTGTGATTTTTACGGAGTTTTGTGGTTAAAAACCCCAAAATCTCCAGGACTTGCTGATATAACGCAGGTCTACAGCGCTGAGGCTCGCCTCACTCAGACCTGCACAGACACATACACAATGAACAGGGCGCGTTCATGCAGCGCGTGCACTCACTCTTTCTCCACCAAAAGTGATAAAATGTGTTTGTAGACGTTCTTTTTTCGAGTGCTTTGTCTTCTAATTGTCAAGAAAGAGAATATTATGTGAAAGTGAGCGCTTTTAGTGAGTTATTTTGACAGTAAACGGAGTTTGTACAAAGCTGAGATGAGGCAAGCCTCACGCTCCAGCTCTGCAAGCCAGGGAAATCTGGCGGTTTTCTACAGCTAAAATACGATCATACGATTAAATGTGTCTGTGTTAAACGTCATAAGCAACTATATAAATCCTCACAAGCAAATATTTAACACCAAAGGTCTAAAAAATCGTAATAATCTGTCCCCAACTATTGAACAGTAGCTGTTATTAAGACTCCCGCACCGCGGTGACGTCATCAGCTGTTTAGCTCAGATGGATGAGAGAGTGATCCACGGTGCAAAGGGTCCGGGGATCGAAACTCGCGGCAAAATAATTTTTTTCTCATCCTTAATTTTGCGTGTAGAGACAAAATAGTCACATGAGATTACATGCTTCTATTTGATATACACGTCTGCAAAGTAAATAAAAAGGCATCTTGAAGTGAAAATAAGCAACTAGACCTGTGTGGTTCACAGTGCCTCACCAGTTGGAAATGCCACCGCACGTCACTGAAATCATGATCTCTCAGGGCAGAGGACAGAGCAGCAGCACAGCGGCTCCGAGTGACCAGAGTCTTAGGCTGCATTCACAATACAAACCGAACCGGACTCGGCTCGATTGGGAACCAAAATTGCAACATTGTATCTTTCTGTAAACTGGCTCGGTTCGCGTTCACAATAAACTTTTTGCCAATCGAACCAGCGCTGTAGAGACACTTCTGCTCCTCGCCTGTAGAGGCGCTGTGACAGAAACACGTTACGTCAGCAGCAAAGAAGACACCGGCTTCTCGGCTAACAGCGGCTACAGCTGCATCCAAAACAAACACGCTGCTGGACTTTATATTTTTGTTTTTATGGATCTATCCACAGCTTCTTTCACATTAACGGGACCAGAGTGAGTGACAGACCAAGTGTTGGAGCGCGGAAAATGTGGACTTTCACCTTAGAAGACGAGAGAGGACGGCTAGGCGTTTCGTTCCAAATGTGAGTAAAATTTAACAAAAAGTTTGTCGTTTTGAGTAAATCAGGCTCTGAAAGGTCTGTCTCTGCTCACTTAGCTGTGTAACTACATATTAGATGAATATAGACCATTTCCCCGCGGTAATGTGAGCTGTAGTGTTACTTTCTGTATTCTTGGGGTCGGACTGATGACGTGACGTGATGTTTTGTTTTGTTTGCCGACGACCGAAGGGGAAAACATCAACTTGCTGTACGTAAAAATGCTTGCCAGATGCTCAAATACTAAAGTTTGGAAACTGTAAACAACCACTGTGCGGTGGTGAGTGAAAGTTTAAATTTAAAGTTACTTTACGTTGTTGTTTTCCCCGAGAATTTGCTTTCATCTAAGAGTTATAACTTTGTTATTTTTGTAAATAACGTGTGAAAACGGTGACATACGGTCGTGTGATCATAATTAATTATACTCAAATCATCCCCGTCCTTCTCCTGTTACTCTCATGTGTTTTGCGTGTTATTTGTCTCATTATCGATCTCACACATGAGTTTGTTGTGATTCTGAGCCTCACGTGTGTCTCAGCCTGGATCACGTCCGTGTTCACTTCCTGGTTTTGTTTCGCTCTCGCTCCGTTTGCTTCACAAAACAAACGAACCGCTCCAGAGCTCGATTCAACCGAGCCGAGACCGACCTCTCCAACCGAACCAGATTTTGACATTTTGGACCGGATCAGAATTGGTTTGTGCGTTCACAATTACCCAATCGAACCGAACTATCCAGACAAACAAATCCTGATCTGAATCAAAAGTGTAATGTGAATGCAGCCTAAACGACCGCGCTGAGAGAGAGAGAAGAGAGAAGAGAGAGAAAGATAGATCGGCGCTGCGGCGTCTATGTTTATTATTGAGATCTGTCCATTTAAAGTATGCTTGTGCGCGCAGAAAAAGTTAGAGGAATAGCCAATCAGAAAAGGACTGTGTGTGAAAGTGTGACGTTATTGGCTGTTATGAGAGCTGCCTGTTGAGCGGAGGAGCAGCACTGGGAGAAGGGAAAAACATCAATGAGACTATGATGGGATTGATAGAACACTCTGAATATTAGGATATGAAACACAGTCTTTGTTATTTTTTTCACCCCCCCTAAAAATAATACAAGATAAAAGCAGAAGGAGGGAAGGGGAAAGTATAAGCAGAGAGAGGGACGGACAATCCAGAGGTAGGGATAATCCCACCAATCCCCCCAGCAAATCGCACCCTGGATATAACTATACCTCGCATATAGGCATTATATGCCTCCCACACCACTCTTCGATCAGAATCAATACTATAATTTATCTCCAAATATATGTCTGTTTGAGTTTCCAGGAATTTAGTGAACTCATCATCATAAAATAGGGATGGGTTGATTTTCCATGAAAATGAACGTTCCATTGGAACTAAAGGAGCCAAGGGTTTTGATAAAAGTATATAATCAATACGTGAAAATGACTTGTGAGGTGGGGAATAAAATGTGTTGCAATACCCTACTAGACTTTGACTGAACAGCCTGAGTTTTTTGTTTTGTTTTGTTTTGTTTAAAGTAGATGCATTTTTACAGTTAAAATCTGCCCCTATTAAAATATTATCCATTTCTGGTATTTTACTATTTAGGAGACCAAAAAATGTATCATCAGGGACATAGGAGCATAATTGCTATCCAATAATACCAACTCTCCATATAACTCTCATTTAACTAAAACAATCCTACCATCTGTATCCTTGTAGCTCTCTTAACCTTGAATGGCAGTAATTTATGAACTTGAAAAAAAAAACTCCCCTTTTGTTTGTAGAGTAAGATAAATAATAAATCTGTCCAGCCCATTCTCTTTTGTGATGCTGAACATCATTTAGATGCGTTTCTTAAAGAAATGCAATTTGAATGTTGTCTTTTTAAAGAGAATTTAAAACAGCTTTCTTTTTACCCACACTAATAAAACTCTTTATATTCCAAGTAGAAAACTGAATATTATATCAAGTAAAAACAGAAACAAATGTTGTATTTTAGTAGAGCAAAAATACTACACTGAAGCTTGAATCAGGCCTATCACAAAGCAAAAAGAAACTATAAAATACTAAAACTAACATAAAACAACAACAACAACAACAAAAACACAGCTTTACTGGTACAGCTTTGGGGGGAACAAAAAAGAAGAAATACAGTTACTCTATCCAGATTATTTTACAACAGATCAGCAACTATTTGCAAACCAAACATATGAGATAAAAATAACAAAATAAGGTAATGAAAATAGAAAAAGTAGACACAAAAATTAACAAATCTTAATGCCACATAACTTTTTAAAGTAAGTAAGCAAGTAACTTACTCACTCACTCACTCACTCACTCACTTTAAAAGCACTGATTAACATGAAGAAAGTTGAACAAGGGAATTATTAGTTGGTAAAGCCTTGACATATTCAGCGACTTCTTTTGTAGTAGTAACGGTTATTGGTTTACTGTTTGAGGGAAAAATCTTAATCACAGCTTGGTAGAGAAAAGCATATTTAATCCCGACTTCACGAAGCCTTTTCCATTCCGTTCCCGACTCTTGTCTACGCTTTAGCACATCTGCAGAAAAGTCCTGATAGAAAGACACCGCTTGGTCGTCCACTTTTATGCCGTCACTCTTGATCCTGGCCGTGCGTAGCTTTACCAGAACAGGGCGAGGAGCGCGTCTGCCGCGGGTTTCTAGTGGTGGTCCCAAGCGGTGCACCCGCTCTATTTCAAGTCGCCTCTCTTGCATGTCCACGTTCAACACTTCAGGAATGCATTTCTCAAAGTACATAAGTGGATTGTTTCCTTCCGTGCCTTCCTAAAGTCCAATGATTTTAATACTCTCACGTCGTAGTTCTCGAGTCTTTCCATTGCCTTTTTGAGCGTAGATTCCAGCTAGTCATGCCTGGGCGCTGTCGCCTTGGTCGTATCCTCCAAATCAGACACTCCCTGCTCCACCACCTCTATTCTGTCTCCCAACTTGTCTAGTTTTCCAGAAACTTCGTCCACAGGCTTCAAAATCTCCGCAAATTTAGAATCCAACATTTTCTCAACATTTTGGGTGACACTTTGAAACAGTATGTCGTCTCTAGTGAGATCAGTGCCATGTATTCCGGGCTGCATAATAGAGTGACTGTCGTCCTCTTCCGTTCAGCCTCGCCATCCTGGTTAGCTAGCCTGTCGTTGGCATTGTTCTTGCCTTTTTTTGCAAAGGTCTCGTTTCTTAGACATGATGAAAAAAATGTCAAGAGACATTTCCGGTGTCTAGGTCGTTTTAGGTGCAATCTATTAGATATTCTGGCAATAGTCAATATGAGAAACTTTTTTTTTTTTCATAAATCCGGTGAGGGTCTTGTCTGAGTTTATCTGGAAATAATTTGCCGACAACCAGTTTTTGATGCAAGACACACACCCTAAGAACATAGTTAAAAAGTGAAACTCTGACTCATTAAAAGAACAATACAACTGGATATCATCAGCGTAAAAGGGATAAGACACATTTTGAAAACCATGAATTATCTGGCCAAGGGGCGCCAGGTACAACAGAAATAAACCTTGTGCAACTCCACAAGATAGGCTAGAAATATCAGACATCACATTCTTTATGGTAACACTGAAAGTACGGTCATTAATATATGATGAGAAACACTGTAGGACAGATTCAGAAAAGCCAATCTCAGCTTCAAAGCGATCAATTAGAATCCTGTGATTCACAGTATCAAAAGCAGAAGTTAGATCAAGTAGCACTAAAACAGGGTATCGTCCAGAATCGGCCTTCATCATTACATCATTTACAACTGTAGTGTATGTGCGCCTTTAGGCCGGCAGGTGGCGCACACCCCTATAAAAGACCACTTTAGCAGCTCTGGCGTTCTCTTGCTTCCGCTTCCTGTGGGTGTTTCTTTGGGTTCGCGTCGGTTGTCTCGTGGGGGCCAGGTAAACAAAGTCCAATATCTTTTAAATGTATTCTTTACTCGTATCTTGTAGCTAAAACAAATTACTGTGTATCCGTACAGCGCCGTTGTGAGGCAGGGCCCTCACTGCATGTCTTGTTGCGGCTCTCATAGCGCCCCAGCTCGTGTTCAACTCTCGGTGCTGGAGTCCTTCGTGTAGCTAGCTGTAAGGTTGTCAAGTGTCCTCAGCTGGAGACCTCGGTGCAGCTGGTGCTGGGTCGGTTGGAGTGAAGTGGCTCGCTCTGGGGTCTGGCTATAAGCATCAGCGGTATGTCTATGCCTAGCGTCGAGCTGCTGTTTGTTAGTGATGTTTAGCTTAACAATAATCTCATCCATTTAGGATCTTACAGCGGCGCTGGCCCCTTTCTGTGACAGTACGCTGCTGGCCCTCTCCTTTGCCATGGCAGCGGTGTACAGCGCCGATGTGAAACTCCCGCTCTTCTACTGACGTAACGCTCCTTTTCGAGAGTCGTGCTATTCTGTATTTATGAATGAATATGTAAACAATGTAAAATTTCTTTGGCACTAAACTCGAAATAAAAAAAAATCAATCAATCAATCAATCAATATTAACACTGCTGTCTATGTCTGTTTATCATGTGGGTCTGTGTCTGTCTCCCATCCTTGTGCTGCCTCCCGTGGGCAGGAGAGGAGGTCTCATCATGGACTGGGAGTGTTCGGAGCTTTAAAAGCTATGGACTTGTAAACTGGTAAATTAACCTGATGAATGGACTGAAACTTAAGAAAATGGACATCCAAATGAAGTAAACTTCACAGATATGTGCTAACCAAAATAAAAACATTTGTGAATTGAAATGGAACAGGCCTCTCAATGTAAACGGACCTGTGTTGCCTTTTTGTTTAGTTATAGACAGTTATTTTATTTTTACTGTCCAGGTGGAATTCCTGGGCTGGCGTTGTTGGTTTTTGTTTAGTTTTACTTAATTTACAGCTAAAGTCAATTTCAATTAATTTATTTTTCATTTTTTCCCCAAATTTATTTTAAAACAATTTATTTTAACCCCTCGCATGACACACAACTTTGAGCAAAGCAGTCTCAGTAGAATGCAATTTTCGAAACCCAGATTGGAAATGATCAAACAATCTTTGCTTTGTCATCAGAGAGATAAACTGCCCTGCCACAACTTTTTCCAAGATCTTAGAGACAAAATGGAAGTTTAGATATAGGCTTGTAATTCTTTGGCTCCTGTGGATCGAGGTTTGGCTTTTAAAGAATAGGGTTGACAACAGCATGTTTAAAGTAGCTTGGGACAGAGCCAGTTTGCAGTGAAAGATTAATTAGTTTTACAACCCAAGGTCCAATTACATCGAAGGCATTTAAAAACAAAGAAGTTGGAACAATGTTTACAGGACTGGAAGAGGGTTTCACATCCTGTAGGCTGACTAAAGTGAAAGAGGACCATGAGCAAACAGGAAAGGACACAGGGCCTATATCATCTACAGGAGGGTTTATATTTGATCGAATGTCTTGTACTTTCTGAACAAAAAAAGTTGAGAAAAATGTTACACTCTACTTGCGAGTACACAGGTATAGCAGGAGCAGAGGGTGCAACTAGGTTTTGGAAAGTATCAAAAATAACTTGAGGATTTTTCTTGTTACATAAGACAATATTAGAAAAATATGTAGATCGAGCATGGCTTAACATTTAATTTAGCTTGATCATGTTTTTAAGATGAAGTCTGTGCACCTCTAAGTTTGTGGTTTTCCATAAACGTTTCACTTTTCTACAATCTCTCCTAAAATCATGATTAGTCTCATCTATCCATGTGTAACCGGTGTAGGCCCACACGAGGGACCAGGTGGAGAAGTGTGTGGTGGTATGGGATAAACTCACCCCCTCAGGTATAAGAACCCACAAACAAACTGAGCTTTAGCTCAATGAGTTTGTCGGTCGACTGCCCTGCGGGAGACCCGGGTTCAACTGCCGCTCAGGACACAACACAACGCAGAGAGTGCAAAAACACACCGGTCACACATGGACACGGCTTAATGGTCATTGACGTAGATATGTTTTTGAGAAGTGCTACTGTGTTCACAATAAGTAAGTAAGTATTTGGTGAAATATTTAGGTGTCGTATTGGACCCTACACTTAACTTTAAAAAACATGTTAAGAAGATCTGCAATGTCTTGAAGTTTAACATTGCAAACTTTCGACATATCAGAAACAAGTTATCATTAGAAGCTGCAAAATCATACTTTAATGCCATGATCATATTTTGTACTGTATATCATCATGATCTCAAGCTAACCTAACAGCTCTAAAACCTCTTAGAACCTTGCACAATCAGGCCCTGAAAATTCTGGATAAAAAGCCAAGGCATTACCACCACTGCCACATCCTGGAAAAATTCAAAATACTAAGCTTCGACAATTTGATCAGGTACTCTGATATTCGCCTGGTGCATAAAATTCTACATGACGCTGCCCCACCTCCTCTTAAGACATACATACAGCCTCGCTCTCAACTCACAAGTAGAGCATTAAGATCTGTGTCTAGAGGTTGGAACATTCCCAAAAGAAAGTCTGCCTTCTCTCAGTCAGCCTTCTCCTATAAAGCCATCAAGGAATGGAACAGAATGCCAGACAATCTTAAGAATATGTCTGATTTTTATAGCTTCTCGTGGGCCGTCAAAACATGGATACTTGAGCACTAAACTTGCTCACATTAACAATACCAGACGGGTATTTTGCCATCAGATGTTACCCTCGTGGGTATCATCTGGTGGCCATCAGATTACCAGACCAATATTGTAATAACTTTCACTTAAATTTGCAATACCATCAGGTACAGAGCTGTCGGATGTAACCCTCGTGGGTATCATCTGACAGCTCCATTCTTGCACTTTAATAATAATTGTACTTTGCACTTTAAATACCAGGTATAAATGTATAACTTTGCACACAGCTGTTTTTGCACTTTAAATGTTACCATTTGCACTCTTATGTACTGTAGCTGACATTGCACAAAGTATCCTCTGGTTTTGCTGTAAATATGTATTTTTATGTTTTATGTTGTCTGTCTATGAAGGACTACAGATGGAAATTAGCTTGCTGCTAAATCTGGTGCAGCCATCTTTTTAATGTAACTGCACATTGTCCTATAAATAAATAAATAAATAAATAAAGTTTATTTATATAGCACCTTTCACAGATAGAGTCACAAAGTGCTTCACAGATAAAACAATAAAAATAAACAATGTAAACAATTTTACAACAGTACACAAACATATCAGACCCTGCAAAACATTACATTTAAAAAGCTTGACAAAATAAAAAAGTTTTGAGTTGGCCCTTAAAAGCATTGACACAGTCGAAGGAACGCAAAGAGAGCGGGAGATCATTCCAAAGCCTGGGAGCGACAGCCTGGAATGACCGGTCTCCTCTGGTCCGAAAACGTGTCCGAGGAACCATTAACAAATTCTGATCCACAGACCTCAGAGCTCGAGACGGTCTGTAGAGCTGGTCGCTCCGGCTCTACAGCATACTTCACAAGAAGAGTAATAGGCCGTAGAAATCTCACACGGGGAGTCGGCTTCTTGGTGCGTCGAGTTAGGAAAATCTTGTCGGAGATGCTCCGCACAGGCAGAAGTGCTTTTGAAAGACAGGGCAAGATGGAGATGGGTTGTAGCAGTTTAAGTCACAATTGGTGCTATGATGTGAGCTGCCATCTTAAAGAAAAGTGGTTCCATTGCATTGAGCCCAGCTGATTTAGTAAGTAATAGGGATGGGACGAGATCTCGTGCCGCGAGATCTCGCGAGATCAAACTGTCACGATACTGTGCGCACACGTATCTCACTGTCTCGTGAGATTTTTCCATGGTCATGAAATTAGGTTTTGTATCTTTGAGCAGCTGTAGCAAATATTCTCCTCCACACACAGACTTGTAGCGGACTTATTCTGACAGAAAACAGTCTAAACTCTGTCTCAGTTTTTATTTCGTAAAGATAGGACCAATATTGACAGAGATACTTAGTCCTAAACATTGTAAAAGTTAGCGCGAAAAATATATAATCGTCAAATATACGCGCGGACATGGCGGGAACAGCGCGGTGTTTTTCACACTTAAACATGGTTTAAAATAGACCCACAACGAGATATTTTGGCCTAGATCATCAATAACGGTAAAAAAGTACGAAAGTCTCATCTGTGTGTGTCTGGGCTGTCAGCAGCAGCAGCGGCAGCGCTGTGAAGAGGGGAAGGGGGCGGAGTCTGAGCTACACACGGGGAAGCAGATCTATTTCAGTCAAAACTCATATCGTTCAAATAATAAAAATCCAAGGTAATACACTTAATGAAAGGTAAAGCTAAACTTAAAGAATATAAACTAACAATAAAAAATAATACAAATATTTTTTTTTAAATTTGCCTTGTTTAAATTCTAAATTGAAACAATTAATGCAAATTATTTAAAAATCTTGTCTCGTCTCGATCTCGTGGACCCAATCTCGTGGCTCGTCTCGTCTCGTGAAAATTCTGTCTCGTCCCATCCCTAGTAAGTAAGTAAATAATCTTTATTTGTATAGCGCATTTCACAGAGTCACAAAGCGCTTCACAGTGAGATGAACCCCTCCCCTCCCTCAGTGACAGTAAGTTGCCCAGGGGCAGCTCAGCAGAGGAGATTCACCTAAACACCTGGCGCCTCAACCTCCGACCAGCACCTAGTGTTCGTTGCGTATCATTCTATAGGTCTGACAATCAGATGGTTCATTAAATCAGGGGTTCTTAACCTTTTTGACTTCAAGGCCCGAAAATTCATGTGCAAAGTAAGCTGGGTAAGCTTTCACAAAGACGTCGTTTAGATCAATATATTTGAGGTTTTACTAAACATTTTTCAAATTTCATTCCAGTTTGGCAATTTTTAGCTTTAAAAATGTACTTCCTGTTCATCAATGATGACATCACGCTAGGTAGTTGCCGAGCGACCATTTTAAAAATGGGGCCAAAACTCCTCAAATGTAACTTTCTTTTTTATATCAAGCCATAAAAATATACTAGAACTAACGCTTTTGCTAAATGTGTGTTTTCAGGGCCATACAAATCTGTTTCTTGTGAGAAAATGTAAAATGTCTTTGTCTCCCCAGTGTGATGTCATCAGTTTAGAACTCTGCTCTACTTCCTGGTATTTTCAACAGATTTTCACATTTTTCTCCACAAACTTGTTATTGATTAACGTAAAACTATCATTTATAATTACAACAGGTATTCATCTACCAAACTAAATACAATTTTGAAAAATGTTCAAACTTGTCATACGCACTTTAAGTGAATCTAGCTGTAACTGAACTGATGGTGGGAATTTTAACATATCCTAATTTCATTCTCCTAGCAGAACAAATTCAGAGGTAACATGGGAGGCTATTAAATCACTTGTAGCAGCTAGAGCACAGGCAGGTGCAATAGGTGGTCTGTAACAGCCAGCCACAGAAATAGTTGCCTGACCAGCCAGCCCCTCCTACATTCTGTTTGAATGCAGAAGGGTCTGGGACCTGACGGTTAGCCAATAAAGTCGTCTCCCAAAGTTAAGACGATCCATTCAAGCACGGCCATTCTGACACGTGACACTAAAAAGTCGGAAGTTGCTTTCAAACCCCATTTCAAAACATTCAAGAAGGTGAACGTCGCTGATTCGACTCGTGCTTCAGTTTTGAACAATGGACGTATCAATTCCTTAAAACCTGAGCACAAACCGTGTTGAGAGGCTTCAGACTGAAAAAATTCTCGCGCTACATATTTACGCAAACATCGTGTCGCTGTTTTGGTGGAATCTCCGTGTTTTCTGTGATTGGTTGACTCAACGCTCGGAAAGGCCGCCTATGAAATTGATCCTCGGCGCTCCGCTCCCAGACCTCACGGTTTGTAAAGTGTCTGTCAAAGCGTGTAGGGACTGGCTGGTCAGGCAACAGAAATAGAACAATGTTTTTGACAAACTAATTTTCATGAGAATTGTAACTTGCCACAAACGTTTGCATTGTATTTTTTGTAACTCACCTCAAAGGAATAGAATGTTTGAAGTTATGCGGATGATCCATGGACAAGGCGCTTGACACTAAATCATCCTCTGATAGCCTGATGAAGACAGAACAAACTCAGAGCTGATGCAAAATGGACAGGAAGTGACCTGTGACCTCTGACCTCTGAACATTGTGCTTCCTCACAGAGGCAAAACTGGGGAATGTTCTATTCTTCTTCCTGAAACACAAAGTTTATGTTAAGAGTGAAGAATAAAAGTGTTTTAATTGAAGAGTTTTTTTTTTTTCAAAAATGCTAACATCTTGCCGGCAGGTTCATTTCCTGTTTAGTTCATTCTTATGAGGTTTTCACTACCTCAGCCTAAAATGAAAAATGACTAAAGATCAGACAGTGAACAGTGAGCAGTTTGTGATTTTTTCTGAAAACATGTTAAATACTTTACAAAAGAAGAGAATATTTCACCAAAGTGGGTTTATAAAACGATGTGTTTGTCTGTCAATGCTAACGCTAAAGTCTAACAATTTGAAAGTAAACAGCTTCAATGCACAGAGTCAATTGCACGCACACATTTTAATATAAACAATGGAGTCTTCTATGTATTTGCTTTAATAAATATTGAAATCATGTATTTGCTATATTAAATACTTACATAGACACTGAGCTCATTTATTTGTTATATATTGAATACTCAAGGCACATCTTTATAGGAAGGAAGCCAAGCATAAAAGCCAATCATGGCCACGCCCCCTGACGTCACGTTTGGTCGCCATATTGGAATAGATGTCCCGAAGCGCTGAGTCAGCGTTTTCGTTCACGTCATACTTTGACAAACTCCTCCTAAGGCGTTTCGCCCACTGACCCCAAAATCAATGTACATCAACTACACAAGAGGGGCATCTTAAGTTATCCAAATTTCAGTTTTACGTCACGCGGTTTAAGTGCACATTTTAGCGAGCATTTTTGCGCAAGATGAAAAAACTACCATTTACACATAGTTGGTCCAATTGGAATCGAACCAATTATGCGTTTATTACGCATAATTGTAGCACCCCCTACAGAATGAAATAAAAGTTCACAAAGGTTAACATGGAAGGTCAAATACTTAGTTTTTCCGAAATGCATGAAATTTTACCCAAAATTCCTTTGGGTCCTCTCGATCAAAAAGGCCAATGGGAAGCATGTAGTTTTTATTAAACTGTGGGAAGGCGCGCAAGCGCCCATGTTATTCCAATGACATTTTAACATTTCCTTCACGTCGCATTTTGTCGAACTCCTCCTAGAGCGTTTGGCCCACAGGCCTCCAATTTGGTGCACATGAACTTCACAAGTGGAAGAGCTTAAGTTATCCAAATTATTTCAATATGTCTTTCGGTTTAGGTGCGGCGAAGCCGCAAATTCTGCCCAAAATCAAGCCAAAACGCTAAAATCCCCATGTTATCCAAATGAGCATTTTTTACAGTTTTAGTTTCTTCATAACATTTTATTACTTTCACAAAACTCAGTGAAATTTAGCACAGTGACTTTTCATGACACCCCGACAAAAAAAAGTCCAGGGTTCCAGAGCCGTATTTTGCACGCTGTTGCCATGACGACGCAGCGCGTAAAGTGCTGTTCTTCTGATCTACTCTGTATAGTGACGAGGCTCATATGAGCCACTTATATCTAATAACACACTGACTAAGAGTGCGTCAGCGCCATCCTTAGGTAGGAGCAGGTCCGAGTAGTTGGAAGTACGGCCCGTAAGGGCCGTTGGAATGCCGCTTGCGGCTTTAATATTTTTATTTTTTTATTCTGCTCTTTGAACTTTAATTTGACCCCCTGAACACGCTCAAAAACTCACCAAACTTTGCCCAAAATTCAGAAGTGGTGAAAAATTTAGTTTTTTATAGGTTTTGTTTTCAACCATTAAAAGATGGCGCGACAGCGCCACCTACAAAAGTCAAAATACATTGCGCCTATGGGAGACGATCTGACGCAAACTTTGACGTACAGCCATGAAATTCGGAACATGCATTCTTCTTACGAAGGCATTCAAAAAACCTAATCATGGCCACGCCCCCTTGCGTACCGTTTGGCCGCCATCTTGGATTTTGCGTTGAGAAATACAAACTCAGCATTTTCGCTCACATCATACTTTTATCAACTCCTCCTAGGGCGTTTCGACTACAGGGCTCCAATTTGGTGGACATGAACTACACAAGTGGGGCATTAAAAGTAATCCAATTTATTAGGATACGTTGCATGGTTTATGTGTGGCGAATAGGGATGTAACGATATGTAAATCCCACCATACGATATTATTGCGATAAGAACCTCACGATACGATATTTATCGCGATATCACGTTATCATATAGGGCCCACGATACTGAGTTTATTCTTACAATAAATAGGCATGAAAGCCACATTTTCCAGTCATTCTTATTTATTATTCATTGATTCTTTTTCTAGGGTGCAAACGGGACTCCAGACTAAATTAGTCTCTCTCATCATATAGGCTATTATTGTATAGAAATGTTTATTTGTTTATTAAAATGTTTTTGTTATAACCAATGTGATTTAATTTCACCACCTTTCTATTAACTTACTAAATAAAAAATTAAAATGTATTAATTGTACACATTATTAGTGTGAGAATTCCACTGCCTTTCATAATTTTATAATACTTTGAATAAAGAGCCCTGGGTAAAAGCATTTATCACAGGGTCAGGAGGTTAGAGTTATGGTGACAGCAGACTTTAGTGACATTGTGGGTCTGTTTTTGTGCTGTTTTGTGATTGATGTGACAATGAACAGATTTACAGTAGGTGGAAATAATAAGGAGCAGCACAGCTTAGCTGTGTGTTAGCATCACCATGGTTAGCACTAGCAGCTCTTTAGCTTTCTGACAAGCGTAATGGGAACAAAAGGGCCACACGTCTCTGTCCTCTGCGGCCACACAGCGTGGAGTTGGTCTAGAGGAGTTTTAGAGCGCGTTGAACTAAATCTGCTTTTCCAAAGATTCGCATGAAGCGGTTTGAGCGATCGTAAAAAGTTTTGAGAAGCTAGCTCAGCGTCGGACTCGCGCTGCCGCGTGTACTCGCGTGTAATTTCGTTTCTTAAAAACACAAATGTAATGTGAAGGAAAGCTTTAGATAAATCCCGGTGAGATATTCCTGTGGATAACTGATGAGGAGTGCTCGAATCCAGAGAACACAGCAGCAGGAGCCTGTATTGCCTGTGTACAAGTGTCCCCTAAGCACTGAGCAGGAGGAGGCAGGGCGGCTGAGGGAAAGAGAGAGAGGGAGAGAGAGAGAGAGAGAGAGAGAGAGAGAGCATGGATCTGAGCTAGAGGCAGAAAACAGGCCGGAGCGAGCGGCTAAAGCAAACTCAGAACTATTTTTGACGCAGAGTTAATATCGTCGAGAGACCACGACGATATATCGTGCAATTTTGATATCGCGATCTCACGATATCGTCAATATCGTTACATCCCTAGCGGCGAAGCCGCAAATTCTGGCCAAAATCAAACTAAACAGCTCAAATCCCCATGTTATCCCAATGAGCTTTTTTAAATTTTGTTTTCTTCATAAAATGTTATTACTTTTACGAAAGTGTGTGAATTTTGGCACAGTGACTCCTCATGTCACCCTGAATTAAAAAGTCCGGGGTCCGATGCTGTCTCTCGCACGCTGTTGTCGTGCCCTCAGATCTACTCTGTACTGTGATGAGGCTCTTATAAAGCACTAATACAACAACATACATTGATCGAGGCAGCGCCATCCTTAGGATGTGGTAGAGTAGAGGGCAAAGTTTAAAGCTAGCATGCTGTTGCCGTGACATTACAGCACGTAAGCGCTACCCTTCTAATCTGCCCTGTATAGTGATGACGTTCTTTTAAACCATTAAGACAAGAGCACAATGATCATCCTTACATACTGTAGCTCTTTAAGATCGAGCATGTGAAAGCATGGCCCAGACATTAGGGCGGGTAAGTGCCCCTGTTGGAATGCCGCTTGCGGCTTAAATTTTTGTTTTATGATATATTACCAGTAGAAAAAATTTAATATACAAGTACAAAAAGCATTAGGCCTCATTCATGTAAATCTTCTTAATTGTGCGTAACTTCAACTTTAAAGGGAACCCTGACAGAAGATTTACAAGATAAATCTGGCTAAAATGCTAGTACTGGTCATGCTTACTAAAATAAATTGCAAACTAATATATAACTACTTACTATTTTTATAAAATCGTCATTGTTTTCGTGCCACAGGGCGCCGCCATATTGTCCAGACGCAATGCATTCTGGCAAAAAGAAAAAAACAAGAGTATCCGAGGCATGTTTATTTACGCCAACTCGTTTCGACTTAGGCAGTCTTCATCAGGGCAGGTTCCTCATTAAGTTGCCCTGATGAAGACTGCCTGAGTCGAAACGCATTGGCATAAATAAACTACAGCATACCAGACGTGCCTTGGATACTCATTTTTTTTTCTCACTACTGACAGTGTCCAGATCTTGCCTCCTTCTCTTGATTATCTTCAGTTTCACTTCCTGTTTTTGGCCAGGTTCCGGCTCAAACTATAAAGGTTTAACTGAGGAATTCATGTTGCTTAGTTACCTGCTAATGCCTGTTACGATGACAACCACCAAAGGGAGACGTCAAGACGTCAGATTCACGACGTGTTCATAAGAAGACAAACTCCTTCTGAACAGCCTTCACCCAAAATTCAACATTTACATAAAAATAAATAATGCATTAAGGAAGCTACTTCCTTATATGGCAAACATGGTCCGGACCATAGATATATAAAGAGTAGATGCCGCATTAGCCGCCTCAGCGCGAGAAATGCGGCGGCCATCTTGGCGCGGTCACCCGCTCTACTCAGTGCAGTGTATTTGAACGGCGCTACACAAGTTCTGTGCGGTTTATCAGTCATAACTCTGTGAAAACAAAACGGATTTTCACACAGATTTTTTTGCTGAACACGTCACACATGTAGCTATGACACAAGTCAATTATAATAATAATAATTTGACCAGTTTGATTATTTATTGTGGTCTTAAAAGCAAAAGAATGTTCTGATCATTTGAAATTTTGCTAATTATAAACCACATTATAGATTCAGTAACAGTCAGACTTTATTCTGGTTCAAATCTGTGGAACTGAACAAGCCTCAGTGTCTTTAATGACAATTCACTGCAACAGCAGCAATGTTTCTTTTACATGTTTGTATTGTACCAGAATGTCTATTGATAATTTTAAGTGGTATTATTAATCACAATATTTATGTATTTACCTACTATAGCATTAAATACACACCATAATAACTACATCAGCGCATTCTTTTACTTTTAAGACCACAATAATTACAAAACCGGTCGAATTATGTGCCCTGTGTCATAGCTACATGTGTAACGTGTGCAACAAAAAAATCCGTGTGAAAATCCGTTTTGTTTTCACAGAGTTATGGTTGATTAAACACGCGGAACCTTCATAGCGTCATTGAAATACATTACGCTGAAGAGAACGGGTGACCGCGCCAAGATGGCCGCCGCATTTCTCGTCAGCGCCCATAGGTTTTAGCGGTTATGCGGTATCTACTCTTTATATATCTATGGTCCGGACAGTGTCCTGTCGGCCACAATACTTCACCCACAGGATTTCTCCCGTAGATAAGAAGAAATGAGGAGGAAGTGCAACAGTGCTTCTCTCAACTATAACTGATTCAAAACTTCAGCGTCTCTTAAAAATGTCCAAACACATGAACACACTCAGAGGAAACAGATTCAAGTCACAGATGTATTGAAATAATGGGGAGGGGCAGCGGCTTTGGCGGGGGTGCACATTACAATTTTTTTCAATTTCTACTGCTTGCTCCCGTTAGAGGAGTCGTGAGTGACTGAAGCCTATCATAGTGATTTTGGGCCATGGGTGGGGGAACACCCTGGACAGTGACCATTCGTTGCAGGGTTACGCCGGGCTCACACTCCATCCAGCCTCTCATTACTTTTCAACAACTGGAAAGCCTCTGTACGCTGGACCGGCGTACGGAGGCTTTCCGTTTCTTGAAAAGTAATGAGAGGCTCTCACACAGCGATAAGTCCGTTCCGGCGAGCCGCGCGGCGCCTGTTGTCTGGATCTTTTCCGTTGGAAGGAACTTTTTCCGGACAGGTGTTCTTTGTTTACATAAACACGTGTCTGTGATTGCATAAACTCCCAAGTTGAGTGTGAACTCTCGAGAACTCGTGGTCTCATAGGGCCAGCAGAGCCCGTACATACGCATGCATATTCTGGTCACAGTGTGAGTGACCACCGGACCCAGACGAATTATACGGAGTCATTGATTGGGGAAAAAAATAACATAAAAAAAAAAAATTGAGTAAAAACAATCATGCCATCGCAATGTCTTTGTGAAAATATCTGGGCCTCCGTTAAAACTAATTAATGACCCCTGGCCTAAAGTGTTTCTGGATAAGATGTAACCTTTTTTAACTGCAAGAACTGAGCAGTTGATACAGCTTACTAGTATTTGAACAAAAATGTCAATTTTTGGCTGTGCAGATATACTGGTGATTGATCATCAAAGATAGGCGGAAAAAAACACTCCGGAGCACTTGCAAGAACAAAAAATCAGCTGTTTCATGTTATTTCTTTAATAATTAAAAAACAAAAACAAAAAACTGAGGCACGATAGCAGAGTAGCTGTATAGCTTCCCAATAAGGAGGTCGTGGGTTCGACTCCCGGGTCGGACCACTTCTCCTTTGCTGAAATAATCCATTCCACAGCCTCACAGGTGAGTCACATCAAGATGCTGATTAGACAGCAGGATTATTGTACAGGTGTAGGTAAGGTGTACTTTACTAACCCTGAATGTTCACAGACTGCGAGTTCGGGTCGGGATCCGCGCGGGTCCTGCAGAACTTAGAAAGTGCTTAAAACCAATGCGCCCATGTACACGGACCTCCGAGGAGTGCGGATGTGAGTGTTGGAGCCACGCGGGTCAGCGGAAAGAATCTGCATGAAGTCTTTTTTTCCCGTAGACCGCAGCGGTCTGGTGCGGCTTTCAGTTCATTATACGAGCGTTCTCGCGGGAATTTACGTGAATCTGCGTGGTTTTGGACAAAACCGGACAACAGTTGACAGCATCTGATGTAACAGGCACTTTACAAAAAACCCGCATGTATCCCGAACCGAACCCGCCTCGCAGTCAGTGTACATCCATTAGACTGACTACAATAAGGGCCTCTCCACACTCATGCTCAGGCGTTTCAGCACAAATATTTGTCCTAAACCAACATCATCCACACGAAGCAGGAGTTTTAGGACTGAAAACGAATAAAGTATTTCTGAAGTCATGTCTCAGGGTGAAGAGATTTCAAAACTCCGGTTTTGTGTCTCCGCAGTTACGCTGAATCTGAAGTTTTTTTTTTCATGACGACATCACTGCCCCAGAGTCAGGTCTCATCTGCAGAATGTACTGACGATTCGTTTCCTCAAGAGGAGGAAACAACAACAAATACAGGAACAAAAAGGAGCTTTTTTCACTCAAATGTGCGAGTACAGAGAACACAGAGCGCCGGTCTCTCTTGGTGTCACCTCAGACACACCGCATTAACATGTACACACGCGTTGTGTACTGCCGTTGTCTTTGGACTCGCAGGTTGGGATCGCAGATTTTATTTCATAAGGGCAGGTTGTGGTGGTGATGATAAAAGTCTGACCATGTTCTTATATTCTCATGGTAACTTTACATTTAGACATGTCTAAGTTTGTGTTTTTTTTTTTTTTTTGGCTCATTTCTCCTGAATGAGTTGTATTGTAATAAAACACACATCATTTAAAACCTTAAAAATCACGCAACAAGTCTCTGCATCAGTCATGTCCCCTCTATATAATAAACGCTTTTAATAAATCCAGGTTGGATTGAGGTGAGTTAAAAAAAAGAAAAAAACAAAAGTCACATTCATGAAAGAGTCGGAACGACTCTTTGAGATGAATGATTCATGATGATTCGAATCTTTTCAAAGAGTCGAAAGCCCCATCACTACTTCAGGCTGGTTTAATGACTCATGTGGACGCTCACAAATCCCAAGACAGCTCCATGTTTACACAGATAGTTTTAAAACAATCCTCGTTTTGTCTTTGTGTGGACAAGGTCTAAAAGGACACTCTGAAATTGGGGGGTGTCTGTGGACTCAGAAAACCAGTCAGTCTCTGGTGTGACCATTTGTCTCATGCAGTGTAATGGTACGTTCAGACATGGGGCGTCAAATACGCGCCAGACGCCTAGCGTTGAACGCAGAAAACAAACCAAGAAGCTGCGTCAGACGCGCGAATAAAACGCGTTGTTCACAGGCGTCTATTCGCTTCAACGTCATAAAAAGGAGGAGCTCTCGGTTCTCTGGTGCGAGCCGATGCGAGGAAACCAAACCAGGAAACTGGAAACTGCAGGTGCGATTTGTCGCCAAGTTTATGAATCTGAATAAACATCAGTGTTTGTCTGTCCAGCGATCCTGGTTAAAAGCATAAATCCTCTTGAAATCAGACCATCAAAACTCTGTCCATTCAGTTGTTTTTGAGAAATGAAGCCTTATCCGCGTGGCCCGGAGCTAAAGTGTGGTCCGTGAAACTGCAGCCTCCTGTTTACGGATCAATAGGTTACGTAATTGGACATGCTGCACTTTGCGCAGCACAGGCGCCAATCTCACGGCCTCTCAGACGGAACAGCAGCTCGTACAGCGGCATTTGTCTGTCTTTGTGTTCTAATTGAGAGAGCGGAGGAGCGTGAGTCCGGTCCGGGATGCAGCTCTCTAAATTAGTAGACTATTATAGCCTGTTTAAAAAGCATTTTCAGTCCGTCAAAATGATGGAGAGCCTTGGAAATGTTCCTTCAAAGCAAAATACAATCCGTAAATGAAAAGTGTCGATTAACCTACTGTATATTGAAGCGTTTGACGCTGCCAAGACATGTTCATTTAATTGTCCTGAGGTCAAATAAATGGAACAAATAAATCCGAATCAGACAAACATTTATTGTGCCTGTGAGGATGTACACTATTTACAAGCAATTAATTTCCCTGGTGCAACTTCAAGCACTGCCTGATAACCTTAGATTTATTTTATCAATCATTATTTATTTATTTTAATTTATGTTATTTGTAATTTTTAGCTATATTTTTGCATATTTGGGTTTATTGCATATTTTATTAACAGTAACATTATTTTATTATTATAATTTAGAGGCACACTTTAAGAAAAATAATAGCATGAATTTTATCTGCTTACTAAAGACTTTTAAAACAGACTATTTACCGCTAAACACAGAAGAGAAAATAACGGCGGTATCAGCATTCAGCTTGTTTCTTGGTGGCAGCAAAGCGCGTACGTTTCTTGGTGATAACAAAGTGTGTAAAAAGCAGACTTTGTTCATGAGAAACACAGTCAATAGACCAACCCAGTCTCTATAAAAATATGCTCTATATTTACATTTTTGCAAAGCCATTTTACGTGCCCACTGAACGTATTTACAATCAAATTACGTACATTCCCGACATTTTCAAAGCTTTTGCGCAGTAACGGCAAAACGTACCCATTTTACATATATAATAAAACACTTATTTTACATATATAATAAAACGTAGGCTACTCATTTTACATATATAATAAAACATACTTATTTTACATATATAATAAAATGTACCCATTTTACATATAAAACACTTATTTTACATATATAATAAAACACTTATTTTACATATATAATAAAACGTACCTATTTTACATATATAATAAAACACTTATTTTACATATATAATAAAACACTTATTTTACATATGTAAGGGATTGGCCACTAGGTGGTAGACTTGCATTTTTGTTTTCTTTAAGAGATCGCCTTTTTGAGTTTTGGCCTTTCATGTCCTAGTTCGGCCACCGTAGCGGCAGCGTCAAGAGGCTGCGCAGTTCATCATTTTTCCTCTTTCTTCTGCCCTTACTCCGTAAGGTACGCACTGACAAATGTTCCACATGTAATCCATTAATATCTTTGTTTTTATTTGCCATCTACACGTTAAATCTAGTCAGTTTACCGCCTCGGGTGTTCTGCTAAATATTAATACTGTTCTTTGTGACCCGAAAAAGTATTTTGATTGTTTTATTTGCACTTGAACTTAAGCTAGCGGCATGCACAGTAGTGCTGGTTATATTTGTACTTGTATGGATAATCCACATTTTCACACTGTTAGTTGCACTATATAAAAGGTGAATTTATTTTAGTTAGGAGAAAATTGTATTAGATAACTAATTAGCATGCTTGCTGTCTCTCTTTCTTCTGCCCTTACTCCGTAAGGTTCCATGAGCCAAGCAACTGTAAAACACCTATCATCATCTGAGAGCAAAATAAACGTGTCTCCTGCCGCATGTTCCACAATCAAAAAGAACCACTGTGTCTGCTGTGCTCCTTTCTGCACCACACCAAGCCACTCCATCACTGAAACACAACGCAGAGTCCATAAGCCGGGTGTGCAGAGACATTCAAGGACCACACATAGACAAAGACAGTACAACAGGGTTACACATATATAATAAAACGTACCTATTTTACATATATAATAAAACACTTATTTTACATATATAATAAAACACTTATTTTACATATATAATAAAACACTTATTTTACATATATAATAAAACACTTATTTTACACTTTTAATAAAACGTAGGCTACTCATTTTACATATATAATAAAACATACTCATTTTACATATAATAAAATAAGTAAGTTTTAGGCCATTATATATTCTCACAAGAGAACGCTGCAGGGACAATGAATAGATCTATAGGCCAGTGCGTGCTTTTCAGGGGCCCACTCATAATTGGATATGCAGAATCATAGAGCCATTTTTACCATACGATTGTATAGAAAAGCACGTGTGTTATTAAATAAGATTACATTTGCTATACTTTGTACTCCCTCCTTTAACAATTTTAAAATCAGCCTACGTTTTTGTTTTTTTTAAGCACTGTTCTGCCAAAAGTTTGTACTTTCACAGACTAAGGTCAGGTTTAACCTCAAATAATACATAGCCTATTTTTGAAATATTAAGATTGAAAAATCCAAAATCAACTCTGAAGCTTAGCAATAAAATATATTTGTGACAAATTGTGATGCAGTAGGCCTAAAATAAATGCGTTGTAATCTACAACACAAGTTGCACTGATTTGATGCAAGGCCTTGTACCAAAATTAGGAGAAATATGAACAGAATTCAATGTTTCATGCATTGACAAAAATGCAAAATAAAAAAAATGAAAAATGAAAAAGCTAAACTACAATATAGATTTCCGTCATGACAAACAGCCTTTACCTCAGATGTCCGTCAGATCAAGGCCTTCAACTACGCGAACCTGCCGCCTGTGCACCAATAATGGCCAAGGGATGTGTATGTGGTGAGGACAGGCCTGATGCGATGGGACTGAATAGAAAAAATAATGTTGTGTCGTAGATGTAACGTAGATTAAATAATATTACGACAGCTGGTCTAGCCACCGTGCGCTCTTAATTTAGATTGAGGTGACAAACGAAAATTATGAAATACATAGCTAAAAAATAACTTTTCCTCTG
The DNA here is from genome assembly GCA_038363315.1 of Mugilogobius chulae. Taxonomy (NCBI): domain Eukaryota; kingdom Metazoa; phylum Chordata; class Actinopteri; order Gobiiformes; family Gobiidae; genus Mugilogobius; species Mugilogobius chulae. The sequence continues at coordinate 21,607,965 of CM076396.1, read as the reverse complement.
TTCATAAATCTATTAATGACAGAGGAACAAGCTATTTACTGTTGCAGGACACATGTTGTCCATGTCAGTGCGGGCCCTTGGAGGACGACTAGGCTACGTCATGTGCAAATATGAGCAGTTCTGTTCATGTTATATTCTTCGTTTACTTCTAGGCGCGTAAATGATTTTCATAAACGGCATCCAGTTATTTTTGCTCATGTACGATAATTTGGCTGCAGCCTTGGGATCAAACTATAGCCTATAAAAAAACATATATTTTTCATACAACAACTTAGGCTACGTTCATGCAGTACTGAGACTCAAATTACTTTTACCGAATTCCAAATATGTATGACAAATAAAACCTGTTTTAACTTCAGTTTCAGTAGCCTATAATTTATACATCAGTGTATTCTTTTAGAACGGACCGACTAGGAATTTGTCCAACTTCGTGCAAAGATGGGTCTAACTATTCCAGGGTGTGCTGTTATTATGGACGCTTAAACCCTACAGCCTGGTGACTTTATGTAGAAAATAAGTTTGTCTGAAGAATGGAATTACATTGGCCTAAATAAACATTTACCTGGCTGTCCAGCGTGGCGCTGATTGTCTCCAAACTAGGTCTTTTTTTTTGTCCGTCTCTGTAGAGGAGAGATGATGTGTGGACTCGTACAATTCTTTCCTGTTGCTTACAGCGCGAACGAGCGTCTCCTCCTCGCTGCTCGGCTCGCTGCACCTGTTCACATTGCTGCCGCAACGTTCAGTCGGGGGCGTGTACATTCACAGCGACCGCTCTGCTTCTACACGCTGCAGGCCATGCCCACTGCTCGCTCGTGGTCGCACTAGACGCTCGTTTGAAACGCTCCACAGTGAACACCGCGCCGCACCGCCAGTGTGTGACGCTTCGCAACGCTGAAAACGCTCCTCTTCGCGCGTCTACATAGACTTTACATGGGACGCTTACGCCCGTTCGCGTTATATGTGAACGTACCATAACACATCTCCTTCACATAGAGTAGATCAGGTTTTGGCCTGTGGAATGTTGATCATTCCTCTTCAATTGTATGCTGGACATTCGCAGGAACTGGAACATGTTGTTGTATACGCAGATCCAGAGCATCCCAAACATGCTCAATGGAGGACATGTCAGCTGAGTATGCTTGACAGGCAAGAACTGGGATGTTTTCAACTTCCAAGAAATGTGTACAGATCCTTAGCCATGTGGGGCCATGCATTATCATGCCAGCATACTCACCAGACATGTCAGCCATTGAGCATGTTTGGGATGCTCTGGAGAAGTGCTCACAGATTTCGACAGATTTGTGAACAATATTTGAGAAATGTTTATTTTGTGTATGTGGAAACTGTTTTAGGGTTCATCTCATAAAAATTAGGAGCAATGTTTGCTCAATGTATCTGTGCAAATGACTAAGAGTGACCAATGTGCAAAAAGTCAGAAAGTGATGAGGGGGCAAATATTTTTTGCATTTAAAGTATTTTGGTGATTTTCACCACCGATCACATGTTCTTACCTCAGAGAGAAGTCTGGATCAACATGTTTGAAATTGTAAGGAAGGTCTTTGGACAAGACGCTCGCCATCGACTCATAGTTACTGTCAATCGTCAACCTGAATAAGACAGAACAGACTCAGAGTTGATGCTAACCTGACAGGAAGAGACATGTGATCTCTGACCTTGAGTCAATAGTGACATTGCTTCTCACAGACGCAGCGCTGGACCATCTTCTATCCTCCTCCCTGAAACACAGATCAGTTTAAGCACAGACGAAGCACAGCAGGATCAAGAGAAGTCTCTCATCAGACAGGTTCAGTTCATGTGACATTCAGGCCAACATTATTTCAACCAGGCGGATCGGGTAATGGGTCTAGTCCAATCAGAAATAGCTAGATTTTAAATAAGTGAAATAATTCTATAGCGTTCTCATGGCAGAGCCTATTGTCTCAAAGTCAATTAAGTGTAAATAATACACATTACAATGATATAAATGATCATGTTAAAATCATAATTGTTCATACAATAATGTGCTTAGAAAGAATCTCACAGACTGTTGTGAACATCAGGGGTCTCCAGCGTTTTTCCTTTGCTACACAAACATTGTAGTGAGTTGCTTTTAGTGCAATAGAGAAACTGGGCTCAGATGTGCAGTTAACTACCCAAAAACATTACTCCGTTTTGAAAGTATTTGTACAATTGACCTTTCGCCGAGCCCCGCCCCAAAACGGCTATTGTCCAATCAAACATCGCAGCAACCGTTGCTATGTAAATAGAGTCCGTCAAATCTTGAGCTCCAAGCAGGATGGTGAAGCGATGCGTCTATGGTTTATGTAAACTGGACCGCAGATACCCCGAAATATTGACCGGAGGAGTTGTGTTCTTTCCATTTCTAAAGCCGAAAACAACTGGAGCAGTGCCTACAATGGATTAAACAGTGCGGGCGGCTCGGGGCAGCTCCTCTACCAGCTAAATATCGCCAACATGTGGAGCAAATCTCTGCTCAAAGGTAAAACTAATGCTTAATTATAGCTGTAGGCTTACTGTGTTGTCAGATCTAGAGGCAAAAACACAAACTAGACCCAAGTTCTACCACGACGAGGATATAACTTCAGAAGTTACGCTCTAAGCTGCTAAGTTTAGCGAGCCTCTTAGCTTTAGCCAACACTGGTAGGTTTAGCTCGCTAACATACCTCGTAAATGAACAATATTCTTGCAATAGAGAAAAATAGACCTTAACATATGAAAGTGAACATACCCAGCAGTGCAAGAGCAGGACAAGGCTGTGTATTTGAGGTAAAGGTCATGAGTTTCTCTTAGCTTGAGACCAGTAGCATTAGCCTCCATAGAAGTTATGTTTCCTCCGTTGCGTATTTTAATGTTTTGAATAAATCCCTCCGCTGCATATTCAACCCCTTTTGCCTCGATCTAGAGGATATCGCGGAAAAATTGCTTTAAAAAGTCACTAACGTGAACAGGTGTACTTCTTTTTGTCATTGAAGTCTATGGCACGCTGTCATATTTGACGGACGTAGCAACAGTAACTGGGGGGGCGGGGCTCGGCGAAAGGTCAATTTGGGGTAAAATTACTTTTGCAGTGACAATCAGCATGAGATTAATTTAAGTTGAATAATTCAGCATAGTGTGCATAACCAAAAAATCCTTTTGTGAACTACTTGGGAGCAAGAGGCTGGAAACTCCTGATCTACACGTGTAACAAGGCCATATTGTGTGTGTTTTTTTAAGGAAAATATTCACAACTCTCACTTAAAGAAGACAGACTCCAAACTGAACCAACGTCGATTCATCCTCCTGAAACACAAAGCAGAGCCGCTTAAGCTCATGTGAGAGAGCATGTAAACAATGTAATACATAAAAATATAAACTCAGACAAAAGTCACATACATAGATTTCAGTTTCATGTTTCACACAAAAAATAAACATTTGAAAGAAGGTACAGTATGTTTGTGTATCAGTCACTTATAGAAGAAAATAACATAACAGAGATTATTTCAAACTTTAATGTACTAATTAGGCCTGTCATTAAGAGAATCAATTTATCGTTGTGAAGTTGGGCTCCACAACTTCAGCTGCAGCTCTGTGCAGAAGCTGCTATGCTACTTTGGACCGTCCAAAAATGTATATATAATAAATATGTGCTTATTATCAACAATGAAAAATATATAACCAATTGAGAAATAAAAAAGTTATGGCATGGTTTTCCAAAATTGACTTTTCTGGAGTAATTTTCTTCAAAAATGATGATTATTATTTTTAATAGCTTTTGAGTCAACTCAGATAGCCTAATTCAATAGATTGTAATAATCCTAATCCCTAGTTTGCCTGGAAAATCCAGACGATATAAAAAAATATATGGTCTGATCACCATGTCCCTCTTTTGAATTTTAGTGCGTCACTGAGAGATTAATTAGCCAGATTAATTAGATTAATTATCAGTTACACACATCGTCTCATGTGTGTAACTGTGGAAGTCAATTGAAATATTGTATTCTGATTTTTAGAAGAGAATGGGTGGGAATATATAAGTTTTTCTTCTACCCACTCATGATGCCTATGAAAACATGATGCGTACTGCATTGTCCTTATTTTCACTTTTTGCTGCTCAAAAAAAAAAAAAAAAACTTAACAAAATAACAGCTTACGACAAAAAAAAAAAAAAAAAAAAAAAAAAAAAAAATACACAGAAAAACATGGAATACATATCAGGTGGAACTGAAAAACATCCTGGACAAGTGGATTTCTGCAGTGTTTCTGCAGAATAATAATGAAAAAAAAAATCATTTTAGTCTCCCCCAATGAACTGCCACCTTACCGTGGTGGTGGTGGTGGTGGTGGTGGTGGTGGTGGTGGTGGGGGTGGGGGGGGCGTTGAGTGCTTGAATGAGCCTAGGAGCTATGTTGTCGGGGGCTTTATGCCCCTGGGAGACTTTCCCTTGGCAAACAGGTCCTAGGTGACGAGTCAGACAAAGAGCAGTTCTAAAAACTGTGGCGCATAATGATTCCCTGAGGATACTTTTGAAAGTTCCCAGGTTTTGTAGTGCCAGTGAAATGTTTGTTAACTGTGGTGTGAGATCCCGTGTTGTTGCCATTAGATACTGTATTTATTCTTTTATGTGTCGTGTCATTAATCTGTCAAATGAGATTACTCAAGCTCTGGTTTGTCCTAAGACAAGCTCTGTGAGATTTTATTCTAAGCTGTGGAGGCACTGGCGTTCAGTGTTGGGGAGTAACGGAATACATGTACCGCCGTTACGTATTCTGAATACATTTTATGAGTACTTGTATTCCGTTACAGTACGGCTTTCAAACGAGGTATTCAGAATACAGTTACTTTTATAAAATCAATGGATTACATTGCATGTAAAATAAATGTAGACACATTGTTAAAATCACCACAGAAAACCAATGCGTAATGTTTTCACAGCAGCAGCTTGACGCGTCTGTGCCGCCCGCACTGCTTCACAGCTCTTCATGGGGACACAAATAACACTGTCCAATCAGATCTGGTGTTGTATAGGGGCCTGCAGACAGACTGACCAATCAGATTGCCCCTTTATGGACAGGTACATAAGAAGTTTGTTGATGGTTGTCTCCGGTTGTATCATCTGTTCAACTTTTTCGGGACTTTATTTACGATAAACAAAGAGAAGACGCAGCGTTTGGATTGTTCATTTTTAACTACGGATGGGATTCGTTTTTCAAAGAGGAACAGTTTGTTTTCGCGATGAAAACTTTGACGAAACTTTCACAACAAGTGCGGCGGACTGTTGGCAAATGATTTGTGACACTGGAGCCTGCTCTGAAGCTCACGGACGACACGATGAATGAACTGTTGTTGGACTAAACCCACGATGAGCCCACGCGTGTAAATCTGAAGTAAACTCCTCTCGACTCCGGTGAGTGCGATTTAAACAGCGCGTTATTGTGTTCAGAAGTTATTATAACGCTTGTTTACGTGGAGATGCATTATTAGCATTACTTAACAGAAATAAGAATTAAGAAGAAACACGAAACCTTTGTAATTTCACGTTAAAATTAACACCTAATTTGCATTTCAAAATAAAAAGTATTCCAAGTATTCAGAATACAGTACAAAAATTTGCCAAGTAACGGAATACAATACAGAATACTTTTCTGACCAAGTATTCAGTATTCTGTAACGGAATACATTTTCAAAGTATTCTACCCAACACTGCTGGCGTTCTTGCCTGTATGCTGCCTTTTAATATTCAATTCTTTTTATTATTATTATTATTTTTTTAACTATGAACCAGATTTTTTGTCTGTGTTCTTAATAAAGAATGAATTGAATTGAATTGAACAGAATAAAAACAAGGACCGTTACGTTGCCCGTATTGGCGTTGTCGCGGCCCCTTTCGTACCGGAAAACCCGATTCGTCCGGAAGTTCCTTTTTAGGTCAACTCCTCCTGCGCAGACCGAAATTACATATTTTAAACACATTATTTGTAAGTGTACAGTTAATATTATTTATTTATATTGATATTTATGAATGTATCTTACAAAAGTTTGCCAATAAAAAGCCCAAAACGGCACATTCATTTATCGCCATTTTAAGCAGCCGGAACTAGCTTAATCAGGCATTTACGGATTTAAACGGTAAAAATCTCATTTTACAATCATTTGCTTTGTTGAAATCTGTAAGGGAATTTTGTGTTTAACAGCTTAGTTTCGTCTGTGTTTAATTAAAATTTCAATACGAATAAAACAATGTAAAAGAAGTAAAGCTTCCAGACGAATCGGGTCTTCCGGTATGAAAGGGGCCGAGACAGGCATTACCTGGGGCCCCACCCTGGAGCCAGGCCTGGGGTAGTGGCCGGGTCTTTGCCCATGGGGCCCGGTGGGGCCCAGCCCAAATGAGTGACATGGGTCGGCCCTCCTGTGGGCTCACCACCCACAGAGGGTTTCATGGGGGTTGGGTGCACAGAGGACTAGGTGGCAGTCGGGGGCAGGTGCCTCGACGACCTGGTCCACACACACAGCCTCTGGCTGTTGAGACTTGGAACGTCACCTCTCTGGGGGGAAAGGAGCCTGAGCTAGTGCAGGAGGTTGAGCACTATAGGCTAGATATAGTCGGCCTCACCTCCACGCACAGCTCGGGCTCTGGAACCCAACTCCTAGAGAGAGGCTGGACGCTCCACTTCTCTGGTGTTGCCCACGGTGTGAGGCGGCGAGCTGGTGTGGATCTGCTCATAGCCCCACAGCTCATGTGTTGGAGTTCACCCCAGCAGATGACAGGGTCACATCCCTGTGCCTTTGAGTTGGGGACAGGTCTCTCACTGTTGTGGCAGCCTACGGGCCAAACAACAGTGCAGAAAACCCGACCTTCTTGGAGTCCCTGGGAGGGGTACTGATAGTGCACCAACTGGGGACTCCGTAATTCTACTGGGGGACTTTAATGCCCGATGCCCACGTGGACCATGTTCTCAGCCTCCAGTGTCGATGTAGCTGCTCAGAGCTGTGGTCGTAAGGTCTCCGGTGCTTGTTGCGGCGGCAATCCCCGAACTCAGTGGTGGACACCGGAAGTAAGGGATGCCGTCAGGTTGAAGGAGGAGTGCTATCAGGCCCCGTTGGCCTGTAGTACTCCTGAGGCAGTTGAGAGATACCGGCAGGACAAGTGCAGAGGCAAAAACCCGGGACTGGGAGGAGTTCAGAGAGGCCATGGAGGAGGACTATCAATCGGCCTCAAAGAAATTCTGTCAAACTGTTTGTTTTTTTAATACTTTATTGTGTTGTATTTTGAAGTTTCTTTTTTTCTTTTTTTTTTTTCCATTGTTAGATCTTATCTACAACACAGTATTTTTTTTTTTTTTTTTTTTTTTCCACCAGTTGTGACACAAAATACAATACATACAGAAAACGTATACTGTATATACAGTACATACATACATACACATATATTTACATACATACATACATACATACATACATACATGTATAAAAAAACAAAAAAAACAAAACAGAAAAACAAAAACCATAACAGAAAAACAAAACAGAACGAAACATACATTTATTGCAATACAGTCCATATACTCATGTACCTATATGCCAACATACTTTTACATATTTACATACATTAGCACATACGCCTAGATACATACATCGTACATATACATACTTTTATATAGTCCATAAACAGACAAAAACAGCAGCTATATGTAATTATACCTTAAATTAATTAATATTTGTTGTTTATTTTATCATTTTTTATTTTAATATTGTTTTGTTGTTTTTTTTTTTTCTCTCAGCAGCCAGTACCTTATTTAACCTATATCTATATTTTATTTATATAAGGTGCCCATCTTTTGTTAATAATTTCATTGTACCTTTTAAATTATGTGTAAATTTAATTTTTTTATATATTTTCATTACTAATTCATTCCACTTATTAATATTTGGGGCCTCTACTTTTTTCCAAATCTTCGTTATTTGCTTAACTGCACTAGTTCTTAGCACCCAAAACATATAATAATTTGCCTTTTCCATATTATTTGGTTGGATGCCAAGCATAATATGTTGTTTCAAGATTATTATATTTTGTCCACAAATTTGTTTCATTACATCCATAACATACATCCAATATTGCTGAATTTTTGGGCATGTATAGAGAATATGTAGGTGGTCAGCACTGTCTGTCCCACACTCTCTCCAACAGGACTGTACTTTACTTGCATATTTACTAATTATTTGAGGGGTTCTAAAGAATCTAACTAACAATTTCCATGCATATTCTTGCCAGAAAGGAGACCTTATGTAAGTGAAAACATTTTTACATCCCAGACTCCACTCCTCATCGGCCACTGTCATTTGAAGTTCTTTTTCCCAGGATTTTTTGACATAATTGTTTTGATTATTATTAATAAATATATTGTAAACTTCCCCAATTAGATTTTTATAACTCAGTTTTTCATAAACTTTCAGAATGTATGAAATCAAAGGATGATGCTCTTGCAGACACTTTATTTTTTCTGTAATATATGCTCTCACTTGTAGATATCTATAAAAGTGTTTGCTTGATAGATTAAAGGTCTTACGTAAATTCTCAAATGATTCAACTGTTTTCTCTTGATTAACTGATGAAACCTCAAAGACCCTCTTCTTTCCACAATCTGAAAGTCATATCTGTGCGATTTGGAATGAAGTCAGGGTCCCAAACAATTTCTCTTAGACATACTGTATCTACGGGCCTTATTTTCAAATTTTTACAAATTTTTTGCCAAATTTTGCATGTATTATAAATGATAGTATTTTGTTTTTTGACACTTTCAACTGATTGCCCAGAGAAAATCAAGGAGGTGAGAGAATCTACCATAGTTTCCTCAATAGCTTTCCATTTTGGGTTAACTTTAGTATTCATCCACATTAAGATATATTTAAGTTGAGCAGCATAATAATAGAAACATAGATTTGGTAACCCCAAACCTCCTTGATTTTTTCTTTTTTCCATATATTTGAGTTTAACCCTTGGTTTTTTACTGTCCCATATGAATTTCCTTAGGAGGCCTCCCATTCCTTAAAGCATGAGTTTGTTAAGTATAAAGGTACGTTTTGGAACAAAAATAAAAATCTTTGCAAAATATTCATTTTTGTTATTTCTATCTTTTCAAACATGGTAAGTGGAAGTATTTTCCATCTGTCAATATCCTGCTTGATGGAATTAGCTAATACCTTATAATTAGAAATATAAAGTTTGTCCATCTCCTTGGGATCGTAATACCCAAATATTTTATTTTGTCTTGATCCCATTTCAATTTAAATTTTGTCTTAAATTCTGCATTGAGTTTATATCCTATTTCCATAACCTCTGTTTTAGTAGAATTTAATTTATAACCAGAAATATCCCCGTATTTTCTAATTTCATCAAGCAGCTCCGACAGGGATATATGAACATCTGTCAAGTATACAATAATATCATCGGCATACAGGGCAAGTTTATGTTCCTCACCTCTTATATTAACACCTCTTATGTTCTTATTCATCCTTATACGTTCTGCCAAAGGCTCAATGCATAAAGCAAACATCTGTGGGGAAAGCGGGTCTCCTTGTTTAGTTCCTCGTTTTATCTGAAATGCTTTCGATAGTGAACCATTAGCCTGACCCTAGCATTAGATTCATGGTACATCCCATCATTAAATTAATAAACTTTTTATGGAAACCATATTTACCTAGGACCGCAAAAAGAAAAGGCCAAGACACACGGTCAAACGCCTTTTCAGCGTCTAATGTAAGAGTCAGCATTTGTTGATTTGATTTTATAGAGTAATCTATGACATGAAGAGTTCGTCTTACATTATCACTGAGAAATCTATTTTTTACAAACCCAGTTTGGTCTATATTTATGATATCAGGTACAGTGTCCAGGAGCCTATTTGCTATGATACTTGAGAAAAGTTTTTGATCTACGTTTAAGAGTGATATGGGTCTGTATGATGAACATTGTTTTGGATCTTTTCCTTCTTTTGCTATGACTGTTATTATTGTGTTCTTCCATGTGTCTGGCCATTTTCCTGTTTGTAGAACCTCGTTATAAACTCTACATAAAACAGGGGAGATCATGTTTTTATATTCCTTATAAAATTCATAAGTAAACCCGTCAGCTCCGGGACTTTTTCCTAATTTTCCTTTTTCAATCGTTTTTTTAATCTCTACAATGGATATTGTTTTCACTAAATTTTCATTTTGAATTTCTGTCACTAGTGGTAAATTAATGCTATCTTCATGATTGTTTTTTCATCTACATGATCATCTTCTGGGCTATATAAATCTTCATAGTAACTTCTGAAACACGACAAGATATCAACATTTTTTCTTCTTGGAGTAGAATCTTTGTGTATAATTGTTTCTATAGTAGCTCTTTCTTTTCTTTTTTTTAATTTAGAGGCTAATATCTTTGGGCTTTTGGACTATTATCATAATAGGGTTGATTAGCTAAAATAATATTTTTTTTATGTTCTTCTAAATAAATATTTTCCAGCTCTTCTTTTGCTTCCTTCAACTGTTTGTCTATAGTTGATCGTTTTGGTGTCTTTTAATACCTAATAATTTTTGTATCTTATTTTCCAAACATCTACATTTTTTTTCTCTTTGTTTTTTCCTCCAAGATGAAAATGCAATAATCTCCCCCTGAGTGTAGCTTTAGCTGATTCCCACAATATTATTGGGTTTATTTCATTCTTATCATTTTCTTCAAGGAAGAAGTGGATGACATTAGTCATTTTATCTTTAAAGGTCTGTTCCAAAAGTAAAGAGTTATTAAGCCTCCAGATGGTTTCTCTTTTTTCTTTCTGTAATTCTAATTCAATTATCAATGGCATATGGTCAGCTAAAGATAGGGATACTATCTCACATTTAACCACTTTATGAAGATCGTGCCTAAACATAAAGAAATAGTCCAATCGTGAGGACACTTTATGTGCATCAGAGTAAAAGGTGAAAGTTCGCTCTTTTGGATGCAAGCAACGCCAGACATCCACCAATCCCATCTCTAATTTTGCTTTTCTTAATAATTTTGCTGATGGTTCTGATTTATGATTTGTTTTGCTTTCCATATCCATTTTTTTATCCATTACTAAATTTAGATCTCCTCCCATAACAGTTATTCCTTTAGTCTCAGTCATTAACAAATCAAGAATTTTTTTAATAACCGCTACATTCTCTCCCGGAGGATTATACACATTTATTAGGGTAATTGGTTGGCAATCAATTTCTCCACTTACTAATACAAACCTTCCTTGTTTATCCCTGATGCACTTATTTTTAGAGAACATAAGGTTATTCTTACAGAGTATAGCTACTCCTCTTTTTGCAGATGTATAAGAGGATGAGAAAACTTGTGCTCCTGCTAATTTTCCTATTTTGTCATGTTCACTTTTACATAGATGTGTTTCCTGAATAAAGATAATATCTCCCACTTTTAATTTTTGTAATATTCTTTTTCTTTTTATCGGGTTATTGAGTCCATTAACATTTGCTGTTATAATTTTAAGCATCACCATGTTTTATGGTATAGAATTTGCTGTCTTTAATTCCATTACTATAGCTACTAACTAAAACAAAAAACAGAACGAAAAAAACTTGTGAATGTGCCCTTAATATTCCCGTGAACTTCCAGTTGCTGTAACCTCCACATGGTTACAAGTGAGATTCCACATGGTTGTTTATTTGTGGTAATAAAGAGTCTCAATCTCAGCCACTACTCAAATGGCCTGGTGAGTGGGACCACTTTAGATCAGTCGTCCCACTGTTTAGTGGTGAGTTGCTTTTAGGTGTCCTTACCCCCTCTTTATGAGTTCCCCTTGCCCTTTTCCCTTTTCCATTCCCCCTACTCAATCTCCTGCTAATCTGTGATCTTATTTCAATCAAAATCGTAAAGATAAATAATTAAACATATAAATAAATGGAAAACAAAATTAATAATAATAATATCAATACCAATAAAAATATTAATATTAATAGTAGGCCTATTATTCATAAAAAATAAGTAACGATAATAGTTACAATATTAATTATCATTACTATTTCATCACTATGATAACTGTAATAATAATGACATTTAAAATAACCGACAGATTACTAAGCTAATTAAAAAATTAATAAACATTAGAATGAATTGAAATTAAATGAGTGAAAATAACTGTCACTATAATAAAATTATAATACAAAAAAAAAAAATAATAAATAAATAAATAAATAAATAAATAAATAAATAAATAAATAAATAATAATATTAAATAAAATAAGCAAAATTAAATATAAAAAAAAATTAAATAGATACATTTACTCTACAATTATTTAAAGACAAACTCAACTTTTGGTCCATTTTTAGAGAAATATTTTTGATAACAAAAATAATAACCTAAATTTGAGAAAAAAATAGAAAATAAAATAAAGAAATAAATTAGTAGTAATAATAATAATAATAACAACAATAACATTATTATTATTACCATTATTATCACCAATAGTAATAAAAAATAGATATAATAATAATAATGTAAAAAAAAAAAAAATATATATATATATATATACGTCAAACTGTTTGATGCCTCAGGAGAGGAAAATAGTGCTTCACCAACACTGTCTACAGTGCAGATGGAGAGCTGTTGACCTCGACTGGGAATGTTGTTGGACGGTGGAAATAATACTTTAAGGACCTCCTCAATCCCAGCATCACGTCTTCCGATGAGGAAACAGAGACTGAGGACTCGGGGGAAGACTCATCCATCACTCAAGCTGAAGTCACTGAGGTTGTCAATAAGCTCCTCGGTGGCAAGGCTCCGGGTGTGGATGAGATCCGTCCTGAGTATCTCAAGTCTCTGGATGTTGTGGGACTGTCTTGGCTGACACGTCTCTGCCACATCGCGGGGCAAACTGGGACAGTACCTCTGGACTGGCAGACCGGGGTGGTGGTCCCTCTGTTCAAGAAGGGGGACCGGAGGGTGTGTTCCAATTACAGAGGAATCACACTTCTCAGCCTCCCCGGTAAGGTCTACTCCAGGGTACTGGAGAGGAGACTTCGACCGATAGTCGAACCTCGGATTCAGGAGGAGCAGTGTGGTTTTCGTCCTGGTCGTGGAACACTGGACCAGCTCTATACTCTCCATCGGGTGCTCGAGGGTTCATGGGAGTTTGCCCAACCAGTCCACATGTGCTTTGTGGATCTGGAGAAGGCATTCGACCGTGTCCCTCTTGGTGTCCTGTGGGGAGTGCTCCGCCAGGGCTGCCCTTTGTCACCGGTTCTGTTCATTGTTTTTATGGACAGAATTTCTAGGCGCAGTCAGGGTCCGGAGGGTGTCCAGTTTGGAGACCATAGGATTTCATCTCTGCTGTTTGCAGATGATGTTGTCCTGATGGCTCAAACCAGGACCTTCAACATGCACTGGGACGGTTTGCAGCCGAGTGTGAAGCGGCTGGAATGAAGATCAGCTCCTCCAAATCCGAGGCCATGGTTCTCGACCGGAAAAAGGTGCCTTGCCCTCTCCAGGTGGGTGGAGAGTCCTTGCCCCAAGTGGAGGAGTTCAAGTATCTCGGGGTCTTGTTCACAGTGAGGGAAGGATGGAGCGTGAGATTGACAGGCGGATCAGTGCAGCGTCTGCAGTGATGCAGTCGCTGTATCGAACCGTTGTGGTGAAGAAGGAGCTGAGTCGAAAGGCAAAGCTCTCGATTTACCGTCAATCTAGGTTCAACCCTCACCTATGGTCATGAGCTTTGGGTAACGACCAAAAGAACAAGATCGCGGATACAAGCGGTCGAAATGAGTTTCCTCCACAGGGTGGCTGGGCGCTCCCTTAGAGACAGGGTGAGGAGCTCAGTCACACGGGAGGAAGTCGGAGTAGAGTCGCTGCTCCTCCACATGGAGAGGGGCCAGCTGAGGTGGCTCGGGCATCTGTACCGGACGCCTCCTGGACGCCTCCCTGGTGAGGTGTTCCGGGCATGTCCCACTGGGAGGAGGCCAAGGGGAAGACCCAGGACACGCTGGATTCATGGAAATCTTCTTAAAAATTGTGCGTGTTCATTGTTCAGGTGATTGAACCAAGAAAACATCACTTTGGAGCAAAAGTATAAAAACATAGTTTAACAGCAGTGACTGAAGAGTTAAGGAAGACTAATTGTGTGTAAGGTTTTGCAAAACACTGTGTGAGGAGTTAAGCAAAAAGAGTGAAGATGAGAAAGATGTTACTGTTGTAGCAAAGGTAGAATGTGTTTTGTATCCTGGAGGTCAAGTTGTGAAATGTGTTCAATTATCTTGACTTTGGAGTCAAAGTGATTGAAAAAACTGTAAAGGAGTCTTTTTATAGCATGAATGATGACTTTTTTTTATTCTAAAATTGTTAAATTCTGAAGCAGATTATTTTTTGTTCTTTCTAGTGCTCCTGAGTGTCCTCAGGAGTTGTTCTTAGAGACTATTCAGTTAAGAACAAATTTTGTGAATGCCAAAAATGTTCGTAAACAGCCCTTAAGAACTCAAAAATAAATTTTTTCATAAGAACGTGTCATGAATGAGGCCCTATGTCTCTCGACTGGCCTGGGAAAACCTCGGGATTCTGCTGGAAGAGCTGGAGGAGGTGTGTGTGGACAGGGAAGTCTGGGCCTCCCTGCTCAGACTGCTGCCTCTGCAATCCCAGGCAATTCCCAAGGTATTGTACACACCTTTAGGTTTTCCAAGTTAACTCTTTTAGAATAATTTTCTTCTAAAAGGAAAGATTTTTTTTTCAATAGCTTCTATGTCAATAGCTTTTGATTTAGCTGACCTTAGAAAAGAGCTTCAACCATATGTATCGATATGTTTCTGTACAAAGTCTTCTAGGGCTCAAGCTCATATAAAACATAGTATATTATATTCTACTGAATGTGTGGCCGTTAAGGAGAGGCTCATGGTCCTGCTTTTGGCCCCGGCCCTAAGGTTGAGAATCACTGACCAACAAGGTTCAACCAAACTTCTCATAGTTGTAACGCAGCAGTATAAAAATAGCATAGCTGACACTGAAACACTACAGTTTTTCTGAATCGCTTTGACACACTTGTCCATTCTAAAGGCCAATTTGCAAAACAGCTCACACAGAATCCTAAACAGAGCTTCAACTTTTTAAAACTCAATTTCATCTCAGGCTAAATTTAGTTTTACATTCAAAATAGTTAAATTTTCCCGTCTAAAACAAGTTTCGCCATCAAAACTCTCACACGTCAGATGTTCTCTTGTGTTATCTCATTCATTTGACTTTATAGCTCAGAAAGTTTAGTTCTGATTCAGACACAAAGTGACCAAAGATTCAGTTCAGTCTGTCATTAGGATTCACACTTGTGTTTTTATCTGACCGGGCAATAAAAAAATACACATTTACTGTAAATTCTGATTTGTAAAATGTATTTTATATATTACAGTAGATCTAGAAATGTACACTTTTCTGAAAATAGTTTAGACAAACACACAATGTCTGTGTGACGAGTTATTTACAGCAACATTATATTGGAAATATATTTAGTGTATTTTCTCCTACAGTATGTGTTTTCTGTCCTGTTTCATTCTTTGTAATTTGATCTTTCTGCTCGTGTGATTTTAGATTTCACTGTGATGTGTGAGTTTGTAGATAAAAACAAAAGTCATTTACAGTTTTTTCAATCGCTTTGGCTCTAAAGTCAAGATAATTGAACACGTTTCAAAACTTAACCTCCAGGATACAAAACACATTCTACCTTTGCTACAACAGTAACATCTTTCTCATCTTCACTCTTTTTGTTGAACTCCTCACACAGTGTTTTGCAAAACCTTACACACTATTAGACTTCCTTAACTCTTCGGTCACTGCTGTTAAACTATGTTTTTATAACTAACACTTTTGCTCCAAAGTGATGTTTTCTTGGTTCAATCACCTGAACAATGAACACATGTGCTGTGACTCTTCTGACAAATAAATCTGTCCCACGAACACAACTCCATTAGGACAAATAGAGTCACATTTGTTTTAGAGCAGCAAACCAGACAAGAAGTGTGAGCATGTGAGATGGAAGACGACATGGAGACAGAGACAGAAGTGTGAGGATGTGAGGAGGAAGAGGACACATGTGAGACAGAGACAGAAGTGTGAGGATGTGAGGAGGAAGAGGACATGGAGACGGGGGCAGATGATTTAGCCCAGTGGTTCCCAAACTTTTTTCCTCAAAGCCCCCTGACTGAACGGGAGACTTGTCGAGCCCCCCCTGTTTAAACTGGTGGCCTCTAAATTGTTATTGTATGATGAGAATTAGAATAAAAAACATTTTTTCAGCCAAATAAACAACTATTGTTGTGTGTTGGTGCTTAGATTTGTGTTTTTTACTAATAAAGTTTCACTTATAACTACTTTATAACTACCCCCCCCCCCCCCATTAAACCATTTTCTTTTTTCACAATTCTGAATTTTTTTGTTCCACACTCTCCTTAATTTTCAACATATTCTGAAAAATAAATTGATGTCATGTTGAAATAAATTCCAAACAGTGTTTAAGTGGTAAAGGTGAAAGTGAATTCATGTGTTGCTTTATTTCATGTTCAAACAAGAAAGTGTAGTTTTACATGACGGTGAATATTTTGCACAAAAAGTGCAGTTTAGAGACGAGTGTTTATCATTTCTCGCTGCTCTGTTCTTCCTCTTTCTGAGGGGCGCTCCACCGTGTGTGACCCTGTAGTCTGTTGCTGCCGCTTCTTGCACAAAATTCTCTGTTTCTAAAGCTTTTTATGCTTGTAACTGTGCGTGGATGACGTGTTGGACTTGTCAGTGCTCAAAATGCGGGCGGAAAACTGTGAACTTTTTGTGCTACTTTGTGTAGTTTGGCTGTTCTTGGACCTTGTGTCAAGTCACGCTGGAATGGAACACAGCGGTGGCTTCCGCATCACTCACACTCGGGAGTTTCTCCTGTCCTTAAGGGACTCACCTGTTGGAATTACGCCAACTAATATCCCAAGTGAGCTTCGTAAACCAGGACCAAAGCCGAAACAACGGAAAAGAGGGAGAAGAGGTGGCTTTCGGCGTAGAATAAAGAATCTCAGGCTGGATGATCGCCGTAAACATCCGCCCCTCCCCTCCGTCCTGCTGTCAAATGTGTAGTCTATCAGGAACAAGATAGACGAGCTAGAAGCGCATGTCAAGTTCAAAAAAGAGATCAGGGACGCGTGTGTTCTTGCCCTCACAGAAACTTCGCTGACTGAATCGGACTCAGACGCGGATTTATTCCTGACTGGGTTCGGATACCCACTGCGTTTGGATCGCTCAGCTGGAATAACTGGGAAGAGTAGAGGAGGGGGCGTGTGCTTCTATGTCAATCAAAAGTACTGCAAAACTGTCGTGATAAGAGAGACGATATGTACTCCAGATATAGAACTACTGTCTATCTCTCTACGCCCCTATTATTTACCCCGGGAATTTCAACAACTCTTCTTCACCTTAGTATATATTCATCCGCGAGCGAACGCCAGCAATGCAGCACAGCTGATCGCTGACGTCACCCTCAAACTTGACTGGATTTGCCCGGAGGCCCCAAAGTTTATCTTGGGCGATTTTAACCATTGTAGCCTCACTAAAACACTGAGACACTATGAACAATATGTTAAATGCCCCACCACACAGAAAAACACAACTATTGATCTGTGCTACGGATCAATAAAAGGAGCTTATAAATCGCTGCTTCTGCCCTCTTTCGGTGCGTCCTACCACAACAGCGTGTACTTGGTTCCTGTATATGAGCCCTCCTTTAGGCGCATTAAGAAAGAGGAGAAAATTGTTAAGGTCTGGTCAGCGGAGAATATTTCCACTCTGCAGGCTTCTTTTGAATGCACAGACTGGGACTTATTTTTTGAATCTTGTGAGGACATAGATGAACTGTCAGATACTGTTTCCTCATACATAACATTCTGTGTGGACTCACTCATGGAAACGAAAAAGGTGATAATCTACCCAAATAATAAACCTTGGGTGACAAAAGAAATGAAATCGGTCATTAACAGAAGTAAAAGAGCTTTTTACTCTGACAGTCCTACGGAAAGGAAGAACACATCTAGAGAAGTGAGAAATGAAATCACAAAAGCCAGAATTAAATACAAGAATAAAATAGAAATGTTGTATAATGGGGGCAATCTCAGAGCAGCTTGGAATGGGATTAAAACCATGGCTTCTATCAACCAGTCCACTAAGGATGTGCGAGATGCTATCAGTGTAGCTGGTGTGGAGAGCATGAACTTACCTAATGCCTTCAATTCCTTTTATGCCAGATTTGAAAGGCCGGATCTTGATGATGAACTGTCACAGTTGCGAGCCTCTCTTTCTCCTTTTGAGGGAAATTTAACAATCCCACAGGACCGAATCACAAATCTGTTCAAGCGTGTGAACATAAAAAAAAGCTGCTGGCCCTGATCTCATTTGTGGAAGGACACTGCGTCACTGTGCAGAACAGCTGAGTGGTGTGTTCGCGAGACTCTTCCAGTCTAGTGTAGACTGTGGAATAATTCCAAAGATCTGGAAAACTTCAACTATTGTCCCAATCCCCAAACCAACAAAGCAAGAGAGCTAAATGACTTCAGGCCTATTGCTCTAACGTCCCTTGTGATGAAAAACTTTGAAAGATTTTTAAAAGACGAAATAATGGCCATGAATTTAGGCAAACTTGACCCCCTTCAGTTTGCTTACCAATTGGAAAAGGGGGTTGATGATGCAAAGATCTTCCTTCTTGACAAAATCTACAAGCACTTGGAAAAACCTAAATCTTATGCTAGAGTACTCTTTGCTGACTTCTCCTCTGCTTTTAACAAAATGCAGCCACATATTTTAATTGAACGCCTTTTATTGCATTTTAGTTTTCCTAATCAAATTCTAATGCTGCTTTTAAGCTTTTTAACTGAAAGAGTGCAGAGAGTTTTTGTGAATGGACGGCTGTCTGACCCTGTGACCTCTAGTACAGGCTCACCACAGGGCTGTGTATTGTCGTCGCTTCTGTTCATCATGTACACTGACACCTGCAGATCCACTCAAGAGGACAGGTACCTGATCAAGTTTTCAGATGACACAGCTCTGCTCTCACTGCTTCAAGCTCCTGAAAGTGGTCATGGAAAAGCTCTGTCTGACTTTGTAGAGTGGTGTGACAGCAGTCTTTTAGATCTTAATGTTGGCAAAACTAAAGAACTGATAATTGACTTTTCGAAGAAACCGCCCAGAACACAAAACCAGCACCATTCATGGCGACGAAGTTGAGATTGTCAGTTCGTACAAATATCTTGGCACTGTGTTTGACTCTGATTTAACAACACAGATGCCTTCATAAAGAAATGCCACCAACGAATATATCTTTTAAGGAAGCTAAACTCTTTTATGGTGTCTAAGCCTATTCTCTGTAACTTTTATCATTCCTTTATTGAAAGTTGTTTAACCTTTTCTTTTATCTGCTGGTTTTATAATCTGTCAGTTAAGGAGAAGAAAAGCCTGAACAGCATTGTGAAGATCTCCTCTAAAATTATTGGTGTGCAGATGTCATGTTTAGATAGACAAGTTGTGCGTAAAGCCAAATGTATACTAGGCCACCATGACCATGTCCTGAAGAAGAAGTTCACCTTATTGCCCTCTGGGAGGCGTTTTCTTGCTCCCAGAAGGAAAACAAATAGGTACTCACACTCCTTTGTTCCAGCAGCTATCAAACTTCTAAATGCAGAGGACAGTAGCATGGAATAAGTTGTTTCTCATGTTTGTTTTAAATGTATCTTAGCTCTGCAGTTATTTGACACTGACAGATGTAACACAATGTCCATGTCTGATGAATGTGACTGAATGTGTGTTCTTTTATTTTTCTAAGCAACAGTTACTACAAACTGAATTGTCCTTCGGGGACGAATAAAGTTTTCTGATTCTGATTCATTTTAACCACAAAGGAGTTTTGCGCAAAAAGTGTACATGTGCAATCATTCTAAAATGTTTAGACAAATGAGTGATAAATCTGACTGAACATGTAGAGGTTTTGCCATATTTATCACAATTTCCAAAAAATGTGCCAAAGCGATTAAAGAAAACTGTATCATGTGTGAACAGGTCTGTGGTGTTGGAGAAATAAACTAAACTCACTGAACATGTGAGTTTATAAATAAAAAGAGTCTGAAAACTGTGGCAAATGTCAAAAAAAAAAAAAAAAAAAATCTCAAGTTTTGCTCTGATAAATGTTGGAAACAAGTGATCAAACTAAACCACCAAGTTTTAAAAAATGTGTCAAAGCGATTGAGAAAAACTGTAATAAAGTGTATGGCCTCCATATTTTTATGAAAAGGTTGTCTTTGCCAGTTTGTGGGATGAGTCATACTGGTTGACATTTCTTCTTTATCAATGCATTGTCCCAAAAATGTAACTAAAATTCTATTGTAAGTCCATCACATCCTGGCAACTCGCCTTTTTGCATACATTTCACTGCCTCTTTCATTTCTGCTTTGGTAATAACTGTTTCTACAATTTTGTTTGAAAGAATTTGAAATCGAAGGTAATAAATTTGTACAGAGCTTAAGACATTTTTGTCTCCATTAATAAATATTACTTACATACCAAGCTAGATATTTTTTCATATAGCTAGTTAACTTATCTTTAATTTTGAGTGAGTTATTTATTTATTTTGTGATTTTTTTTCTAGAGCAGATAAATAAATAAATAAATAAATAAATAAATAAATAAATAAATAAATAAATAAATAAATAAATAAATAAATAAATAAATAATAAATAAATAAATAAATAAATGTTTTTTTCCCCATGCTCCAACCATTTTGTTCTACATTTGACAAATGCATGCTAGAATGGAGATAATGATCATTCAATTATTCAAATAATTGACCATTCGCCGAGCCCCGCCCCAAAACGGCTCTTGTCCAATCAAACATCGTAGCAACCGTTGCTATGTAAATAGGGCTCATCAAATCTTGAGCTCAAAGCAAGATGGTGAAGCGATGTGTCTATGGTTTTTGTAAACTGGACCACAGATACCCCGAAATATTGACCGGAGGAGTTGTGTTCTTTACATTTCTAAAACCCAAAACAACTGGAGCAGTGTCTACAATGGATTAAACAGTTTAACAGATAAATATATGGAACAAATGTCTGCTCAAAGGTAAAACTAATGTTTAACTACAGCTATGGACTTACTGTTGTTAGATCTAGAGGCAAAAACACAAACTAGACTGAAGTTACCACAACGAGAATATAACTGCAGAAGTTACGCTCTAAGCTGCTAAGTTTAGCGAGCCTCTTAGCTTTAGCCAACACTAGTAGCTTTAGCTCGCTAACATAGCTCATAAACGAACAATATTCTTGCAATAGAGAAAAATAGACCTTAACATATGAAAGTGAACTTACCCGGCAGTGCAAGAGCAGGACAAGGCTGTGCTTGTTGTATTTGAGGAAACGTTAAAGATCATGTGTTTCTCTGATTTAGCTTGAGACCAGTAGCATTAGCCTCCATAGGAGTTATGTCCCTCCGTTGTGTATTTTAATGTTTTGAATAAATCCTCCGCTGCACAGTGAACCTCTTTTACCTCGATCTAGAGGAGATCGCGGAAAAATTGCTTTAAAAAAGTTAATAACACGAACAGGTGTACTTCTTTCTGTCATTGAAGTCTATGGCACGCTGTCATATTTTGACAGGCTTAGCAACAGTAACTAAGGGGGGCGGGGCTCGGCCAAAGGTCAATTATTAAACAGTGTTGCAAAGTTGTCAAAAGCAAAGTTACAACAGTAACAAAAGCTTCCACTGAATAAACGATAATTGTTGAAATTCTAATAAATAAATGCCTCCCCTCTCCCCTCCCCAGGACATTACCTTAGCTACTTCCTCCTGCTCAGGTTACGTTGTTTCTTTTGAAATAAACAAATGTAAAACAACACTGAACCTTAGAGTAAACACACTGTGCACTGGCTTTAGAATCTGTTTTGTGTCTGAATAAATACATTTACGTTCATCTGAAATGTGGGACTTACCTCTGTTTGTTGATTCCCTGTGGATCAGTGACAGGCGATAGTTCAGTAAAAGCAGAAGTTTACTGCTTCACAGAGCTCTTCAAGTCTGAACTCGACAGAAACACGGAAACAGTTTATTTTTAACTCACACAGAGCTGAACGCAAACTGGAAAAGTCAGAAAATCAGGCTCAGCGTTGCCTCGCCTTCTGCAGTTAACAACAACAACAAATTTGTCATCTAAATAAACCACATAATCAACTCTTTGATTAGGCAGGACAAGGAAAGTTTATTTATATTATGGTTCACAGAAAACTTGCAGAACTTCACAATACAAAAATATGCAGAGTATGAGATGGTTCATAACGCACTAACATGTCAGAGATGAACTTTGGTGCTAGTCCATGGAGAGACTTAAACACAAGCAGAGCCGTTTTAATTTGTGACAGTTTGAGGTGGTATATTGTTTATGGTTGGTGGGTTGTTGGGTTTAAGGGGTGCCAGTCAGGTCTCCCTCCTGACATGTAGGATTTTAAGGTGTGTGTAGTTATTGGTTATTTTTATCTGTTATTGTATTGGTTTGAGGTATTTGTTTTACCATCACACAAGAACATACAGTGTGAATGTGCGCCTTTTGTACAGGAAAGACAAGACAAGTCAAAAAAATAAAAGTCAACTGTAGCACAAAATAAAGTGAAAATAAAATCTTTGTATTCAGTCTTTGTAAATCAGATAACAAAATAATAAATGCAAATAACCCCCCTAGTGTTCGTTTGTGGCGAAGATCCATTTTTAAGTTTTAGCCTCACACAAGTTGCTCCACAACAACTAAACCATAGACAAAAATACAAGAAAAACAGTCTTAATATTTACAGTGCTCAAGTAAATATGTACAGTGTGAAAACAAATCAAGGAAACAAAACTCACGTCACGTAAAAGGGTCTGACGCATCAAATCAGGATGGTCAGCAAAACCAGAAGCAAGCTTAAACCACACTCTGAACAAAACAATAAATAATTTTTAGTTTTTAGTTTTCGGTTGCGCAAACACACACACCATCACAAAAAAGTTAAATAAAGAATTACTTTATTTTTAAATAAATATTATTATTATAATATTTAGTTTTAGGTTTCCCCGGTTTACAAGTTTAAAAGTTGAGGTAAGTGCACAATTACGCAATCCCAAACAACATGAGAGTAAGTTTTAACTTACAATTCGTAGGATGTGTTGGATGAGACTCGGAGTTGCCAGGTCGATCAGTTTTGATGACGCTTTGGCTGTACGAGGAGTTTATGGAAAGATGCCGGGATGTCAGCGTTACCGCTGCGCTTTGGATATACTGGAGTATGTGCAGACACACGAGGGAATGACGACCTCGGATTACAGCGGTGAAACTGGTAAGTAGCTTTCTTATTGCTGCTGCTCTCACACTCCTGACCAGGCTGGGACTGCCATTATGAATTGTCGGGTAGGGAACAGATTGAATCCCAGCGCAAACAGTGGGCGAATGGGTGTGTGAGCGGAGGACAAAGGGGCGTGCATGGCTGATGAGTTGTGAGGACGGTGGAGGCAGAGAAGGAGAGCATACAACAAGGTGCAACCACGGGTTGTCACAAATTCTCTGAGCCACTGGAAGCCAGTGCAAAGACCTGAGCACAGGACTAATGTGATGATACTTCTTGGTTCTAGTGTGACAGTGTGTTTCTTTCTGCGTTGTGTTTATTCTAGGGGTCGGACTAGCGTCATCGTGTTGTGGCAACGCCAAACGAAGGGGAAAACAACAACGTGAAGTAACTTTAAATTTAAACTTTCACTCACCACCGCACAGTGGTTGTTTACAGTTTCCAAACTTTAGTATTTGAGCATCTAACTCCAGTCGTGCCAAGCATTTTTACGTACAGCAAGTTGATGTTTTCCCCTTCGCGTCGTCGGCAAACCAAGCAAAACATCTCAAAACGTCATCAGTCCGACCTCGAGAATGATTGTTGGTGCAGGAGTGAACCACAAATGTACATGTTAATAGTTATCCTCTCCACACTTTGGAAATCTGCCCGACCACAGAAATACTGCCATCGTCTTTACCTTGGCCTGCTCTCTTTCCCAATGTGTCATGTTGTCGCCAATCTTCCCGGGTTTTGGGATGAATAAAGTATCTCGAATCTGAGCTGCATAGTCCCCAACAGCAGTGTTTTGTCCCTGCTCGTTTCATCATGATTTGGTTGTTAATTGTGAAAATAACTTTCTTTTCGAACCATCTTTGAACACATACAACCACGCCGTGCTCGTGTTTGTTTGTTTGCACCCACAATGCTTTGTGGCATGACGTCACAATCTAATTTTAGGAACTGGGGAAAGCGCTATTACACTAAAAGTGAACAGAGTCAACATGTGCTGCTACAGTCGGCCCAAACTACAAGGAGACAATGACATCGTCAGTATTTTTCCAGACTTCTATAAATGAATAAATAAATACATTGAAACAACTCAAAGTTAATATTTACTTAAATACAAGTATAGCTTGTTCAACGACCAAAATTAAAGTGAAATAATGACTAAAATGCACTGAAACACAGGATTACATTGGATGACCAAACTTTTCCCACACAAGAGTTTGCAAAGGGAAGAGGAAGCTACGACACACCAATTTATACCAGTGCCCTGGAGGGACACATGAAGAAGACTAAACGTGGACCAGAGTCAGGACTAAACGTGACCAAGTCAGGACTAAACAACAAGTCAGGACTAAACATGGACCAGAGTCAGGACTAAACACGGACCAGAGTCAGGACTAAACAACAGATCAGAAAACGTGGACCAGAGTCAGGACTAAACACGGACCAGAGTCAGGACTAAACGTGGACCAGAGTCAGGACTAAACGTGGACCAGAGTCAGGACTAAACACTGGACCAGAGTCAGGACTAAACGTGGACCAGAGTCAGGACTAAAAACAGATGGACCAGAGTCAGGACTAAACATGGACCAGAGTCAGGACTAAACTGGACCAGAGTCAGACTAAACATCGGACCAGAAAGTCAGGACTAAACGTGGACCAGAGTCAGGACTAAACATGGACCAGAGTCAGGACTAAAACAGGTCGGACTCCAGAGTCAGGACTAAACATGGACCAGAGTCAGGACTAAACGTGGACCAGAGTCAGACTAAACATGACAGAGTCAGGACTAACATCGACCAGAGTCAGGACTAAACGTGGACCAGAGTCAGGACTAAACATCGGACCAGAGTCAGGCTACTAAACCGTGGACCAGAGTCAGGACTAAACATGGACCAGAGTCAGGACTAAACCAGTCGGACCCCAGAGTCAGGACTAAACGTGGACCAGAGTCAGGACTAAACATGGACCCAGAGTCAGGCTAAACGACGGGGGGGACCGAGTCAGGACTAAACATGCGGACCAGAGTCAGGGACTAAACCCGGACCAGAGTCGGACTAAACGCCATGGACCAGAGTCAGGACTAAACGTGGACCAGAGTCAGGACTAAACCGAGTCAGGGACCAGAGTCAGGACTAACTCGACCAGGACTAAACCGGACCAGAGTTCAGGGGACTAAACATGGACCAGAGTCAGGACCTAAACTGTGGACCCAAGAGTCAGGACTAAACATGGACCAGAGTCAGGACTAAACGTAAGACAGACCATCAGGACCAGAGTCAGACATAAACGTGGACCAGAGTCTAGGACTAAACATCGACCAGAGTCAGGACTAAACGTGGACCAGAGTCAGGACCAGAGTCAGGACTAAACGACGGTGGGGATGGACCAGAGTCAGGACTAAACATGGACCAGAGTCAGGACTAAACACGGACCAGAGTCAGGACTAAACGCGGACCAGAGTCAGGACTAAACATCGGACCAGAGGTCAGGACTAACGTGGACCAGAGTCAGGACTAAACGTGGACCAGAGTCAGGACTAAACATCGGACCAAGAGTCAGGACTAAACGGACCAGAGTCAGGACTAAACGTGGACCAGAGTCAGGACTAAACGTGGACCAGAGTCAGGACTAAACATGGACCAGGAGTCAGGAACTAAACGTGGACCAGAGTCAGGGACTAAACATCGACCAGAGTCAGGACTAAACGTGACAGAGTCAGGATAAACATGGACCAGAGTCGGACGGATCTAAACGTGGACCAGCAGTCAGGACTCAAACATGGACCAGAGTCAGGCTAAGGACTAAACCCAGAGTCAGGACTAAACATGGACCAGAGTCAGGACTAAACGTGGACCAGAGTCAGGACTAAACGGACTCAGGACTAAACGTGGACCAG
>CM076396.1:21565723-21575786 GCA_038363315.1 Mugilogobius chulae | reverse complement strand
TCCACGACACTCAGACGACAAGTCTAAGAAGGGACAGAAGGAGAGTCTAAGGACAGGAAGTAGAGACTTAAGGACAGAAGGAGGGTCTAAGGACAGAAGGAGGGTCTAAGGACAGAAGGAGGGTTCAAGACAGAAGGAGAGCTAAGGACAGAGGGAGGGTCTATAGGACAGAAGGAGAAGTCTAAGGACAGAAAGGGGACTAAAGGACAGAAGGAGGGCTAAGGACAGAAGGAGGGACTAAAGGACAGAAGGGAGGACTAAGGACAGAAGGAGAGACTAAGACAGAAGGAGAGTCTAAGGACAGAAGAGGGACTAAGGACAGGAAGGCAAGGACTAAGGACAGAAGGAAGACGGGTCTAAGGACAGAAGGAGGCGTCTAAGGAGGGTCTAAGGACAGAAGGAGAGGTCTAAGGACAGAAACGGAGGGACTAAAGACAGAAGGAGAGACTAAGGACCAAAGGAGAGTCTATAAGGACAGAAAGGAGAGTCAGAGTTTTAACTTTTGCTTTGGATTAGATGGAAGTCTTCATTAGAGCGACCTCTCTGTCCCTGGTCCTGAAGCAGTGACACACAGGAGCTGTCCTGTGAGACTCTGGGTGCTGAACTGGACACCTGGAGTCAGACCTGGTCCAGTGCTACAGACAGAACTTAAAACAGGACTAAAAATCAGGACTAAAGCCAGATTAAACCAGGACTAAAAACAGCATTTAACACGGATTAAACAGGACTAAAGCCGGTCTAAATCAGGATGAAAACCAGACTAAAACCAGGACTTAACCAGGACTAAAACAGACTAAAGCAGGACTAAAGCAGGACTAAACCAGGACTAAAGCAAGACTAAAACAGGACTAAAACAGGACTAAAACAGGTCTAAACCAGGTCTAAACCAGTCTAACCAGACTGTTTTCTCGTCCTTCAGTGCCGCCGCAGGTCGTATTAAAACAGTTTCGTTGCTTATATAATGAGGCACAGATGGCCACAGGACGCTGGGTTATTCTTTGATTTTTAAAGTGAAAGGAGCTTTAAATGAGGCTCAAACACCCTTAGCTTCAAGGTTGCGTCTGGATTATCTGGTGGTTTTTCAGTTTGTCTCAGGTGTTTTTGTGGGTTTATTCCAGGTTTGACAGTTGGACTCACAGCTCAGGGCAGAATGTGTCAAAACTGTCCCGAGTCTCAGTGACGACGGCAGGAAAAATACAGAAATCTATTTCAGAAGCACAGAGGAGAGAAGAGAGAGAGAGAGAGAGCAGGGAGAGATGAGAGGAGGGAGAGAGAGAGGAGAGAGAGAGGAGAAAGGAGAGAGAGCGAGCAGAGAGGAGAGAGGAGAGAGCGAGAGGAGATAAGAGAGAGAGAGAGAAGAGAGAGGGAGGGAGAGAGAGAGAGAGAGGAGGGGTGGAGAGGAGAGAAGAGAAGAAGTAGAGAAGAGTGAGAAATTTGAGATTGTGATGATCCAATGAGAGGAGAAAGATGAGAGAAGAAGATTGAGAAGGATAGAGGGGGAGAGAGGAGAAAACGAGAGGCCGAGAGATAGAGAGCGAGAGGGGAGAAGGAGAGAGGGAGGATGAGAGAAGGAGAGGGAGAGGGAGAGGAGAGGAGGGAGAGAGGAGAGGGAAAGAGATGAGAGGAGAGAAGAGAGGAAAATTGAGAGAGAGAGAGAGAGGAAGAGAGAGAGAAGAGAGAGGGAGAAGAAAAGGAGCGGAGAGAGAGAGAGAGGAGGAGAGGAGAGGAGAGAAGAGAGGACGAAGGAAGGAAAAGGAAAAGAGATAGTATGAGAGCCGAGAAGAGAGGAGGAGGGAAGGAGAGAGAGAGAGAGGAAAGGAGCAAGGAAGAGAGAAAAGAGAGGAGAAAGAGGAGAGAGGAGAAGAGGGGAAAGAGAGGAAAGAGAAAGGAAAAGAGATGGAAAGAGGAGAGAGAGAGGAGAGAGAGATAGAGAGGTGAGAGGAGAGAGGTGAGGAGAGAGGATTGAGACGAGGGAGAGGGAGGAATCGAGAGGAAGGAGAGAGAGGGAAAGAGAGACAGGAGGAGAGAGGAGAGAGAAAATGTAGAGAGGAGAAAGGAAATGTAGAGAGAAGAGAAGAGAGAGGGACGGAGGAGAGTGATCATGATGTCGAGGAGAGAGATGAGAAGGATAAAAGAGAACGTAGGCGAGAGAAGTAGCGGACGAAATGGTTGGAGAGGAGGGAGAGGAGAAAGTGAGAAGGAAAAGAGAGGAGAAAGAGGAAAGAGGAGAGAGAGAGAGGGAAAGAGAAGAAGGAGAATGAGAAGAATAGAGATGAGAAAAGAGAGAGAGAGAGTAGAGAGAGAGAGAGGGCGAAAGAGGAGAAGAGAGAAAAAAAGGAGAGAAGAGAGAGGAGAGGGAGACCGAGGAGAGAGGGAGAAGCGGGGACGACGGATCGAGATGAGGGAGTGAAAAAGAAGGAGACGAGAGAAGTAAGAGAAGAGAGAGAGAAGGGGAGAGAGAAGAAGAGAGAGGGAGAGGGAAAAGAAGGGAGAGAGAAGGGAGAGAGAGAGAGGGAAAGAGAGAGAGAGGAAGAAGAGAGAGAGGAGAGAGAGAGAGAGAGAGAGAGAGGAGAGGAGAGAGAGAGAAGAGAGAGGGAGAGAGGAGAAGAGAGAGGAGGGAGAGAGGAGAGAGAGAGAGAGAGAGGAGAGGATGAGAGAGAGAGAGAAGAGAGAGAGAGAGAGAGAAAGAGAGAAGAGGAGGGAGAGAGAGAGAGGAGAGGGAGAGGAGTGAGAGAGAGAGAGAGAGAGAAAGAGAGAAGGAGAGAGAGATAGGGGCTCCAGATGACTGCTGCGGTTCATCCAGTGTCGACAAAACAGAAAAGAAATGGTTCAATGTAAAAGACAATCAGCTAAATGAAGTTAAACGAGAGCGAGAGAAAAGAAACAAAGAGAGAGAGAAGAGTGGGAGAGAGTAAAAAGAAAGAGAGAGAGAAAGACAGTGACAGAAAAAGAAGAGAAAGAGGGTAAGAGAGGGAGAGGCAAAGAGAGAGAGAGACAAAAGAGAGAGGAGAGAGAGAGAAAGAGAGAGAGAGAGGAGAGAGAGAGAAGGAGAGAGAGAAGAGAGAGGGAAAGAGAGAGAGAGAAAATGGAGAAAGAAGGAGAGAGAGAGAAAAAGACAGTAACAGAAAAGAAGAGAGAGGAAAATAGAGAGAGAGAAGGAGAGAGAGAGGGAAAGAGAGAGAAAAGTGAGACAGAGAGAAAAGAGAAAGAGACAAAGATCTCTTTCTTCCCCACTCTCTATTTCATTCTCTCTCCTTTTATGCCTGGGCCTTTCTTTGTGGAGTTTGTTTCTCCCCGTGTCTGGGTAAGTTTCCTCCAGGCGCTCTGCTTTTTCTCCCTCTAACTAAAATTATGCAGGTTATAGAGTAATATCCTCCAGCTACAGTAGTCCTGACCAGACCTGCAGACATGAGAGCTGCAAGGTGACGTCACCACTCTCACTCTTTTATTCTTCCCTGTTTTTTCTTTCTCTCTGTTCATTTTTCTCTCCGTCTCTCTCCTCTCTCTCTCTCTCTTCTCTCTCTGTCCCCTCTTTTCTCCTCTCTCTCCTCTCTCTCTCTTTTTTTACTCTTGGTTCTGAAGGACGGAGGAACAGAGCGTTGGGGGCAAAGATCAGAGCCATGTTTGTAGTCCCACAGGAGCAGTTTGTAGTCCTGAGAGAGAAGCCTCAGAGCGACCCGCTGTAATGAAACAGAGAAAGGACGTTTACTGGATCAAAGAATAGTCCTGGTTTAGTCCTGTTTTAGTCCTGTTTTAGTCCTGCTTTAGTCCTGTTTTAGTCCTGCTTTAGTCCTGCTTTAGTCCTGTTTTAGTCCTGTTTTAGTCCTGCTTTAGTCCTGCTTTAGTCCTGCTTTAGTCCTGCTTTAGTCCTGTTTTAGTCCTGCTTTAGTCCTGGTTTAGTCCTGCTTTAGTCCTTCTTTAGTCCTTCTTTAGTCCTGTTTAGTCCTGCTTTTAGTACTGCTTTAGTCCTGCTTTAGTCCTGCTTTAGTCCTGCTTTAGTCCTGGTTTAGTCCTGGTTTAGTCCTGTTTAGTCCGGCTTTAGTCCTGCTTTAGTCCTGCTTTAGTCCTGCTTTAGTCCAGCTTTAGTCCTGCTTTAGTCCTGCTTTAGTCCTGCTTTAGTCCTGTTTTAGTCCTGTTTTAGTCCTGCTTTAGTCCTGCTTTAGTCCTGCTTTAGTCCTGCTTTAGTCCGGTTTTAGTCCTGCTTTAGTCCTGTTTTAGTCCCTGCTTTAGTCCTGTTTTAGTCCTGTTTTAGTCCTGCTTTAGTCCAGCTTTAGTCCTGCTTTAGTCCTGTTTTAGTCCTGTTTTAGTCCTGGTTTAGTCCTGTTTTAGTCCTGGTTTAGTCCTGGTTTAGTCCAGCTTTAGTCCTGCTTTAGTCCAGCTTTAGTCCAGCTTAGTCCTGGTTTAGTCCTGGTTTAGTCCTGTTTAGCCCGCCCTCTCTCTCATCTGTTTTTACTTTTCTTCTCCACATGAGGAACATGTCTGCTGTGTTTTTCCTGCAGAGTTCTGACACCTCCAAGAGTTACGATTTTCACTTTTACGACCTCCAAAGAACTCCAACTATATGTCCTGGTTTAGCCCTGTCTTAGTTCAGCTCTGGTCCTGCTTTAGTGCCAAGCTAGACCTGGTTCAGTCCTGGTTCAGTCTTGGTTCAGTCCTGGTTCAGTCCAGCTGAAGTCCGGGTCTTAAATCCAGTTCCAGCAGGATTCTGACCTCTTCACACGCTGCAGTTTTTCTCGCTTCATAAATCACATTCGTCTCTTGGAGCTTCATAAAAACCAGATGAGGCCTCAAACTCAGTGTGTAACTCTAAACGTCACAGTGAAGTCAGTCCTCTCGCCTCGCAGTGAAAAGGTTGCAGGTTCGATCCCAGACTGAGCTCTTGCGTGGACTGCACTTTGAGAACCACTGCTGCTGGAGAATCTCGAGGCTCTGAGGTCAAAGTGGATCTGAACCTGACGTTAAAGCTGGAATCTCAGTCTCAATCATTAGAAAGTTTATTGTAAAAGCAGAACTTTTTCTTTGCTTTAACTGATTCTCTCTCTCTCTCTCTCTCTTTTCTGTATCTACACGCCCCCTCTTCTCTCCGGCCTCTTTCTGTTTTTCTTTTTCACATTTACAGCTCTGATAAAACACAAAGTTCATAAATCAGACTAATTCAAACCAGAAACAAAAACATCTCAGACTTTTTCAAACTGAGTTCAACAGACCAAACTTTATCAGTCAGAGCTTTATCTTCCTCTCCCTCTTTCTCTCTTCTTCTCTCTTTCTCTCTCTCCTTCTTTCTTTTCTTCTCTCTGTCTCTTCTCTCTCTCTCCTCCTCTCTCTCCCTCCTTCTTTCTCTATCTTTCTCTCCTTGTCTCTCTCTCCTTCTTTCTCTCTCCCTCCCTCCTCTTTCTCCCTCCTTTCTCTCTCCTCTCCTCTCTCTCTTTTCTCTCTCTCCCTGTTTCTCTCTCTCTCTCCCTTCTCTTTTCTCTCTCTCCTCTCTTTCCTCTCCCCTCTCTCTTTTCTCTCCTCTTTCTCCTTCTCTCTCCCTCCTTCTTTCTCTATCTCTCTTTCCTTCTCTCTCTCTCTTCTCTCTCCCCCTCTTCTCCCTCTTTCCCTTTTTTCTCTTTTCTCTCTTTCCTCTCCCTCTCTCTCTCTAATTTAAAAGTTTTAACAGCACAATTATTTAAGTTATTTAACCTATTGGCCTTTTACAGTGCATGTTCTGAAGCTAATACATATAATTAAAACTATAAACCATATCAGCTCATGAATCATCCTTGTCCCTAAATAAAACCTAAACAAATAAATAAACACAAATAATCCCAAGACTCATGTTATAAAAACAGACACAGGGGTTGTATAATTATTTGTTTTTGAGCTCAGAATGAGTCTGGGAAACACCGGTTCAAATCCTAAACCTGATGTGGGGAAGATTAAACAGCAGCTGGAGTTATTTGAGAAAAGTGTTCACCAGGAAAAGATTCAGACTTCTTCTGTAAAACGCCCTTTTCGGAGTCTTAACCGTGTCTTTATTTCAACATCACAAAGGTTAAAAGTCGATCAGGATCATTCAAGTCAACACAAGAACAATCAAAACCATTTTACAAGCAAAATTAAGTCTTTTAAATTCATTATGGTAAAAGGTCCTAAGGCCAATAAGTTCTCTCACCAGCAATTTACGGCATCCTTGTGTGAGCCCTAAAGCTTCCGTAATGATTCTTTATTGACCCTATTTGTCCCGCCCACTTGGCTTGGAAATGCACTTCCTGTTTAGCTCTGTTAAGGTAGCTAACGTGTTTGTCTGTCTTGTGGGGCAATTTTAATTAAATATAATGACAGTTAAAATAAACCCATCGACTGAAATCTACAGGCTAAATGCAGCTAAACAGGAAGTACACGTCCTAGAAAAGTAGGCGGGACAAAATAGGGTCAATACGATAATCCTATTTGTTTGGTATCGCACAAGAACTCCGCGATCTCCCTACGTCCAACTCTCCCTCCCCTCTCTTTTCCCTTTCTCTCTTTCTCCTCTGTCTCTTCTCTCACTTTCCTTCTCTTCTCTCTCTCTCTTCTCTCTTATTCTACAGTTTAGTTTCTGCGTCTGTAGACTCGTCGGTAGAAAATCAGGATTTACAAGTCCATCGACCTGACTACGAACTTATGAACGTACTGCAAGCCGCTGTTTTATCGTAAAAAAAAACCTCAAGAAGGACGCAGGAAATGAGCGTGAGTCGTAGGTTTGAATCTTGTGAAAGAGAGAGAGAAGAGAAGAAAGAGAAGAGGAGAGAAGTACAGAGAGAGTAGAGAGAAGAAAAAGAGAGAAAGAAAGGGAAGAGAGAAGGAAAGGGAGAGAAGAGAGAGAGAAAGGGAAGAGAGAGAGATGAGAGAGAGAAGAGAGAGGGAGAAGGAGAGAGAAGAGAAAGAGAAGAGAGGGAGAGAGAGAAGAGACAGAGAGAGGAGAGAAGAAAAAGAGAGAGAGAAAGAAATGGAAGAGAGAGGAGAGAGAAGAGAGAAAGGAGAGAGAGAAGAAAGAAGAAAAAGAGAAAGAAAGGGAGAGAGAAAGAGAAGAAAGACAGAGAGAGAGAGGAAGAAAGAGAGAAGAGAGAGAAGAAAAAGAGGAGAGAGAGAAGAGATAAAAGAGAGATAGAAGATAAAGAGAGAGAGGGAGAGAAAAGAAAGAGAGAGAAGAGAGGAGAGAAGCAGAGAGAAGGAGAGAAGAAAAGAGACTGAAGAGAGAGAAAGAGGAGAGAGGGAGTGGAAAGAGAGAGATAGAAGAAAGAGAGAGAAGAGAGAGAGAAAGAAAGGAGAAGAGAGGGAGAGGAGAGAGAGAAGAGAAGAAAGAGGGAAAATGGAAAGAAAAGAGAGGGAAAGAGAGAATATAGAGAGGAAAAGAGAGAGAGAAAGAGAGAGGGGAGCTGTGAATTATTTTAGAAAAGTCAAAAGGTGAAGTTTGTTTGTGTTTTGGGGGGTTGTTATTTTGGATGCTGATGGTCAGGTGCTTTCCTCAGTTCAACCCTTTTCCTGGTGAAGGTTTTCTGACTAAAACACAGAATAAACATGAAATTAAAATAAACAGACTAATGTCATGTTTATTCTCTTACGTTTTCCCACATCAGATCTTTTCATTTTTCTTCTGCTGAAAGCAAAGCAAACATAAATACAAAACCTTTCTCTGAATTTAACCTGAAACTCCAAAATACCCTGACTCTGTTCCACGTGTTAGTCCTGACTCTGGTCACGTTTAGTCCTGACTCTGGTCCACGTTTAGTCCTGACTCTGGTCCACGTTTAGTCCTGACTCTGTCCTGTTAGTCCCGACTCTGGTCCACGTTTAGTCCGACTCTGGTCCACGGTTTAGTCCGACTCTGGTCCACTTTAGTCGCTGGTCCACGTTTAGTTCCTGACTCTGGTCCACGGTTTAGTCCCGACTCTGGTCCACGTTTAGTCCTGACTCTGGTCCACGGTTTAGTCCTGACTCTGGTCCCGTTTAGTCTGACTCTGGTCCACGTTTAGTCCTGACTCTGGTCACGTTTTCCGACTCTGGTGCGTTTAGTCCGACTCTGGTCCCGTTTAGTCCTGACTCTGGTCCGTTTACCACGTTTAGTCCCGACTCTGGTCCACGTTTAGTCCTGACTCTGGTCCACGTTTATCCTGACTCTGGTCCCACGTTTAGTCCGACTCTGGTCCACGTTTAGTCCTGACTCTGGTCCACGTTTAGTCCCGACTCTGGTCCACGTTTAGTCCTGACTCTGGTCCACGTTTAGTCCTGACTCTGGTCCACGTTTAGTCCTGACTCTGGTCCGTTTAGTCCTGACTCTGGTCCTCTCTGGTCCGTTTAGTCCTGACTCTGGTGTTTAGTCCTGACTCTGGTCCACGTTTAGTCCTGACTCTGGTCCACGTTTAGTCCTGACTCTGGTCCGTTTAGTCCTGACTCTGGTCCGTTTAGTCCTGACTCTGGTCCACGTTTAGTCCTGACTCTGGTCCATGTTTAGTCCTGACTCTGGTCCGTGTTTAGTCCTGACTCTGGTCCATGTTTAGTCCCGACTCTGGTCCACGTTTAGGTCCTGACTCTGGGTCCCGGTTTAGTCCTGACTCTGGTCCCGTTTTAGTCCTGACTCTGGTCCACGTTTAGTCCTGACTCTGGTCCACGTTTAGTCCTGACTCTGGTCCGTGTTTAGTCCTGACTCTGGTCCATGGTTTAGTCCCGACTCTGGTCCACGTTTAGTCCTGACTCTGGTCCTGTTTAGTCCTGACTCTATGGTCCACGTTTAGTCCTGACTCTGGTCCACGTTTAGTCCTGACTCTGGTCCGTGTTTATCCTGACTCTGTCCAGTTTAGTCCTGACTCTGGTCCCGTTTTAGTCCTGACTCTGGTCCACGTTTAGTCCTGACTCTGGTCCACGGTTTAGTCCTGACTCTGTCCGTTTGTCCCATCGGTTTAGTCCTGACTCTGGTCCGTGTTTAGTCCCGACTCTGGTCCACGTTTAGTCCTGACTCTGAACCACTCTGGCACCAGTAGGGAGCGCAGTTCGTGTCAGTTGAGACTGGCCCTGGATCCAAATAGTCCTAATATGTAGCTCCCGCTCTGATTGGTCAGAAAGGCCAGACGTCCTGCTCTTCGCACAAAGAATTATGGGGGAAACACAACTGCGCACTTTCCAGCCTGAAGCGCAGCTAGCAAAAGGCTAATGCTAACAGCCAATATGGCCACGAACGCCACTGAGCAAAAGCCATTGACGTACAGTGCCCGCCATCTTTGATCACCGGGGTTTGGTTACTAGCCTCTAAGCTTAGCTCCTTATCTGTCGTCACAGGGACAACAGTAAAAGCACTAAACAGCGCTTTTTGGAGAATCCGAACGTCCTGACCAGCGGCGGGAAACAGCGAGGTAAATGATGCGACTCTACAACTGTTTATGAAAAACTACATCATCCTAACCTGTCACTCTCCAGATGAATCTGTGTTGAACTCTGATTTGAGTTCTTCCACAGTCTCCATCTGGAACTTGACACATGGCCTTGATCTATGGTGTTCCCCAAGGGTCAATCTTGGGACCCATTCTGTTCAATCTCAACTCTCACAGAAATGTGTATGTATACTACAACATGTTAATATCGTATCATGAGCAGGTTTCTAAACTTTTTTTACATGTATTATATGACGTCTCTATTTGACATTGTGAAAAGCGTCAAATAGAGACACTATTTTAATAGCGTCTTATAGACAGGTGTTTGGGACATTTTCTTTTGGGTTTAATGAATACGTTTTTGTTTGAAGGTAGAAAAATTTGTCAATTTAGGGCTGGGTCTTGGAGTTGGTGAGTAACTCCAAGACCCGGTGGTGAGTAGGCTTTTGTTATTATTCATAAATAACATCTTTACATTAAGCAATAAAAATGAACTGGGGCAGCAACAAGTAAAAAAGAGCAATTACATGGTAACTTACATATTTAAATGAGCGCGGTGTAAGTACAAGTTTAAATGAGCGCGGTGTACGTACATATTTAAATGAGCACGGTGTACGTACATATTTAAATGTGCGCGGTGTACGTACATATTTAAATGAGCGCAGTGTACATAC
>CM076396.1:21513223-21563223 GCA_038363315.1 Mugilogobius chulae | reverse complement strand
GATGCACCTGAATGAAAAAGTTAGGCACACCAGTGCGACTGCGTGACTAGTCTGGAGCTGTAAAGGTGCTTTCAGACCAGAGGCGTCAATTCGCGCCAGACGCCCCGCGGTGGCCGCTTATATATTCGAAATTAGTCGTGTTTCTCGCGCGACCAACTTGCAGCTTTCAAACCGTTGCGTGTTCATGCAGCTACGGCATCTGTGACTCTCTATTTTAGAGCGCTGTGCAAGTCTGACGTCAAGTGGTCGAGTGGATAACGCATTGGACTCTGGTGTGAAGAGCCCGCAGGTGTGTGAGTTCGACTCCAGGCAACAAAACAGCTGATGAAGACATTTGTATCTGTAGCAGATTTTCAAATCTTAAACTTTAAGAATTCTACTTTCTGTACAAACACATTGTATTATCGTTTTCAAATACTAAACAAGCACTATGTCTTTATTTAATATAGGCTATGCATAAGTGCAGAAAGAAAGATAATGAAGTTTTACATGTATGGGAATTGAACCCCTGACGCTGGTGTCCCAACCCTGCACCTTACACGTGCCCCACCAAGACACACTGTGACATCCAATAGAAATGACAGTATATAAATCCAGTTCAGTCGAATGAGCAGGTTATTTTTGTCTCGGACATCGCGTTTATTTTGCTGTGGGTATAACGTTTATTTGGCCAAAAGAGCCGCTTGTTTTGCCAGAATCGAGGAGTTTTATGAATTATCGCGTCTACACATAGACATAACATTGAAAGTGTTCGCGTGGTCGCGTTTGGTCTGAAAGCACCTTAATACTTGTTCCCTGTTTTACAGAGAAAGCCTTCAGGTGCAGCTGCAGAAGTACATTTCACAGACCTATGATGACATTCGTATCATCAGAGACTTCACTAACAGAAGTGACCAGTGGGAACAGGCTCGACGATCAGAAATCAAAGCCCTGGACCAGAGTGACCTGTCGGAGCTGGAGATGGGAGCTGTCCTGGAGAAGACTCTGATTGGGCTGAAGGAGCTGCAGAGCTTCCTGGAGGCTGTGGAGCGTCTGGTGGTCACCTCAGAACCTGTTTTTAAACAAAACTCTGTGGTGGAGCTGCCTCAGCAAATACCTGGACTGCTCCTGTCCTCTGATGTCCTGGCTCCTCTGCTCCTCCTGTTCAAGAGGGACAACGAGGAGTTCTTCAAAGCAAAAGTGCCCAACAAAACAGTGTTCGAGATGCAGCTGGAGAGTTACATCACCACGGCGAAGATCCTGTGGGAGGGACTGAGACACAGGTGAGACAGACACTTCAGGTGAGACAGGTCTGATGAGCAGAGGAACTGAAGAGCAGTATGTGTGCTTGCTTACAGTGATCTGGACGCCATCAGCCTGGATCCACCTCAGATTCAACTGGAAGACCTGTCTGAAGGGAACGCTCAGGTGATGCTCTTCCGAATCACCAAACTTCTCCAGCTCAGGTACAAATTCAGAACAAACTAAACTAATTAAACATGCAACTGTCCACATGGCTGCTTCACAAGTTGCACATAATGACATGGTTTCCATTGACTTTTTTGACTGGATGATCAAAAAGCCACTTTGTGCATTATTTCATTGACTCTCCATCAAAACTTGAGTCTGTAGCCTCTGCTATAGGCTCTGTGCATATGTAGGCTAGCCGAGGTTAGACTAGTCGAGGTCATAATTGAGGTCAAAGCGTCCGACACAGGTTGGAGCGTCTCCTTCACAAGACGTAGAGCCAGCAGACGCTTCAACAACATTTCAATGACCTTGACTCAAATCTGCTGCACGCTTCAAGACGCAGGTTTACATTGACCAAACATGTAAATTAGACGCCTTGGATGCTCCAATGCAGTCCAGCCTAAAATGTATATTTTACCAATTATTTCATTTCTATTATAAGCTTTAACATTGATGCAGAAAAATCTTCTTACCTTATTAAACTGTGGTGAAGTGGTTCCGTGAGCTCACAGTCTGTGATCAACACCTTCTCTGCCTACTTCACCTCAGTTTTCTCTCTCTCCAGGGAAGACAAACAGTTCAGCGCGCTCGGCTTGTTCCATGGAATCACCTGGTCGTTCCGGCAGAAGGTGTCCAACCTGAAGCCGCAGATAGAGAGGTGTTTGGAGGAGTTAGAGACCTGTGCAAAGCAACTCGACAGCATGAACCACGGAGCTCGCATTTCTGGAACAGTCAGCAGTTCAGCAGGGATCGTTGGAGGAATCCTGTGCATCCTGGGTGTGATTGGTGCGCCGTTCACAGCTGGAACGTCTGCATTTCTGACGGCAGCAGGTGTCGGTATCGGCGGGGTCAGTGGAGTTCAGGGCTTAGTGACCACGGTTGTAGAGACTAAGGTGAACCAAACACAGAATGACAAAGCTAAAAAAGAATTTGACAAGTGCATAAGGATGATAAATGAGATTCAGCGAAGTGTGAATGATGTGATTCACCAGCACTTCGAGGGGATAAATGTGGAACTCCTGAAAGAGGTTTTGGTGCAGTATTATAACGGAGCAGTGTTGGCTAATAATCTGGCAGGAGCGGTCAGTCTTATCGTAGAGAAGCTCAAGGAAGGAGAGATGGTTGTGAACACCGCATATGACGTAAGTGAGGGAGTAGTGGCTGTGACCAGAACCGCCAGCACCGCTCTGAAGTGGGCTAAAATGCTACGAGTGGGCTCTGGAGTTGTGAATGGAGTTTTAGCTGGTGTGGATGGATACTTTCTCTACAGTGACATCAAAAGTCTGACTGGAGGCACAGAGACAGAGGCCTCCAAGTGGATCCGGGCCAGGTCCGGTCTGTGCCGCGTCGAGATCGAGTCTTGGCAGAAACTCTCTGATCTGATTGGTGAAGACGAGAGACGCTCTGACAAAAGGCTCCTCAAAAAGCCTTTCTACCCCTGAAGCAGAACGCTCACCTGCCGCAGCTTTAAACCCGCTTGTGTTAGAATCATGTAATCATACAGTCAACTCACCAGCAGAGCAGCAACAGAGTATATTCAACCTTTATATAATCCTGTGAGGTCAGAGGGTCAGAGATCACAGAGGAGAGGGTCAGAGGTCACAGAGGAGGGTCAGATGGAACCATGTATTTGCATTTGCTGTACACTCAATAAACTGCTTTTGCTTCACACTCTCTTGGTTTTACTTTTCCTCACATTCAGTCCTGTTACTGTAGTTTAATCATAAACACTGACTAGAGGTCTGCTCTCTCAAACTGAATTTATTCAGAGTAAATCTTAGTTACCTAATGTAACTGTAGTTCTATGAGTGTAACGCTCTGAAGGTGTTTACACAACAGCTGTAGTAGGCTTTTGTATCTGTAGCAAATATTCAAATGTAATACTTTAATAATCCTACTTTCTTTACAAACACATAATCATTTTATTTAATGTATCACTATGCATAAGTACAGAAAAGAAAGAATACATTTAACTCTTGTGGAATTCATACCTGGGATTCCCACATCCTAGTCCACCTCTTTACAAGTGCACCAGTAAGGTGAGCTTAGTCAGAAAAGTGACGTGACAGTATAGGCTGGGCAAAAAATCTATTTAATCGATAAATCGAGTTTGTAGCTCAAATCGATTTCTATTTTTAGAAACTCTATTTTGTTTTACTCAGGTTTTGTGGCGCTTGCCTCGTCCTTACAGGCTTCCGTAGGGCAGTGTGCGATCAGTCCTGGTCATTCTTACGCAGCTAAACACATGTACACATTAATATTGTGACTGTTTTGGTCTTCAGAAAAGAATGTTAATCATCAAAGTCAGCCTGTGATGTTGTCATGCCTTTTGTGCCTCCGCGTCTGTGCAGTTCTCCTTATGCTAACAACAACCGCTAACATTGCTAACAGTAGCTAGCGCTTCTGTGCTTGTTCATGTTTAGTGCCTTTTTCAAATAGAAAAACGAATCTAGCGATTGGATAGAGCAGAATCAGAGCTTTAAAAAGACGTATAGCATGCCCCTAAAGGACGTAGTTTGGTTGTAGTTTTTAGTTAAAAACCTCTGCAATGCTAAATCTGGTGCTGCAGGTTAGCGCGGCGCGCACACACGGCAAATTAGGATTAAAAAAAAAGCATCATAAAACACAATTGGAAGCAGCCTTATTACAGTTGTTTAGCAGAAGTAAATAACTCAAATGGCTTTAACAAAGAAGAAGCGCTGCAGCAGCTGACAGGAGGGAGAGACAGAGGGGGCATGATTGACTTTGGTCAAATCATGTTTTCCTATTGGCTTACCTTTTATTACACGAGTTAGTGCACTGAAATATGAATAGGCTTATAGTTTTGAAAAATTAGATGTGAATGGCATTTTGTCCATTGCATTATACAAATTGTTTAAAAAAATAACCTCATTCTATATGTTTTGGGCTTGTTCTGCATTTTAAATTCTGAATCACAGCATTAGTGGAGAGTTTTAGAAATTATGTCTAATACACCCAGGTATAAATGAAAAAATAAAAATTGAAATTGAATCGAAAATCAAATTATTCTATGAAAAATCTGAGATTTTTTTGGGGGGGCAGCCCTACGTGACAGTATATTTATCTGGCTCAGTCGAATCAACGGGTTATTTTTATCGCAGACATTGCGTTCATTATTTGTATTTTATGGCCACAATAGCCTCTTGTTTTTGCCAGAATCGAGAAGTTTTAGACAATGACAGCACAGGATGAACAAACGAGAGGAATTCCTGGACTAAACTGTAAATACGAGTTGTCACGGCCCCTTTCGTACCGTAAGAAACGATCTGTTCGGAAGTTCCCTTTTAGCGCAACTACGCATGCGCACACCGAAATTGTCTTTTAAACACATTAATTTGTAAGTGTACAGTTAATATTATATATTTATATTGATATTTATGAATGTATCTTGCAAAAGTTTTCCAATAGAAAGCCCAAAACGGCACATTTATTTATTGACATTTTAAGCAGCCGGAACTAGCTTAATCAGGCATTTACGGCTTTAAACAGTAAAAATCTCATTTTACAATCATTTGCTTTGTTGAAATCTGTGAGAGGGTTTTGTGTTTAACAGTTTAGTTTCGTCTGTGTTTTATTAAAATTTCAATACGAATTAAACAATGTAAAAGAAGTAAAGCTAAAGGTACGAAGTGTGCTTCCGGTAAGAAAGGGGCCGTGACACGAGTTAATGGCTGTTTCCCAAAGCCTAGGTACCTTGCCTTGCCTTGGTCTGGTCTGGGCGTGGCGAGGCTCTGACATCATCCAAGTCATGTTCCAATGTTCAGGTCCTCCACAGGCAGTGTCCTTCGTTTGGTTAGCATGTGGCTAATTTACCAAGGATACATAAGTGTATCCTTCGGTGCCTTGCTCTAGGG
Source organism: Mugilogobius chulae (assembly GCA_038363315.1). Classification (NCBI taxonomy): domain Eukaryota; kingdom Metazoa; phylum Chordata; class Actinopteri; order Gobiiformes; family Gobiidae; genus Mugilogobius; species Mugilogobius chulae. Next base: position 21,557,899 of record CM076396.1, on the reverse strand, counting down.
AATTTACCCATAATGCACCGTGAACATTTTAGAGGAAAACATAAAAAAAGGTTTTAAAAGTACTTAATATGCAAAACAGACAAATTATACTTTAAGAAAATACTTCTCTAGTAAAACAATTTTTTTTAATTAATATTATTGTATTTAAGTTAGGGCTGGGCGATATGGCAAAAAATGTATATCACAATTTTCTTGCAGCCAGATCACGATTTCGATTTTATCACGATTCTTGTAGACCATTTATTTTCCTATTGTCTTTGAGGTAAATACAATTCACTATCGAAAGCTGGCCAGTGTTGCCAAATTTTCAGAGAGAAACAAGCAAACTCAGCCCTTCAATGAAAAGTTAATAAAAGAATCAATTAATTAGAACAGTCTGTGTTGCTGCAAAACAAGTGTTGGGGATTTTGCCATGTCATGTGTTTTTCTTATATTAATAACGACTTTTAGACATGAAAACATGCTAAAAAGCTATATCTCAGTTTTATAAATTGATATATTTTAATAAGTCAAACCTGCTAAGTTGCTAAGATTCATTTTTTTTACTTAAAAGTGCAGTCCAAAAGAAACTTAAAAAAAAAGAAGCCCAAAGTCTCTATGAAGACTTGTGAACAAACGGATGCATCAAATAGAGAAAAAGGAAATCACGATACGACGATTTAATCAAAAAAGCAGATTGTCACAAAGATGAGCTCTCGATTTGATTTTTATCACAATATTGCCCAGCCCTAATTTAAGTCTTCCTAAGAACATGAGCCCCTCCCTCGTGTGTGTTCTGCTGCTTCATTCTGTTCACTTGATGCAGCTGTGTCTGATTCCTCTGAAGCCTGTTCCATTAGTCGCCACTTTGGGTCAAGTAAAGCCACTTGCCTTGGATTGAAGGAACTGACTTTGGAAGGAACTGACTTTGGAGGAACTGCTTTGGAGGAACTGACTATGGAGGAACTTTTGGATGATTGGAAACTGACTTTGGAGGAACTGGCTTTGGAGGAACTTTGAGCTATTGGAGGAACTGGCTTTGGAGGAACTGACTTTGGAGGAACTGACTTTGGAGGAAACTGACTTTGGAGGAAAGGAACTGCTTTTGGAGGATAACTTTGGAGGAATGGACTTTGGAGGAACTTTGGGGAACTTTTGGAGGAAAGCTGACTTTGGAGGAACTGACTTTGGAGGGAACTGACTTTGGAGGAACTGACTTTGGAGGAACTGGACTTTGGAGGAACTGGACTTTTGGGATTGGAGGGGATTTGGAGGGAACTGGCTTTGGAGGAATGTACTTTTGGAGGAAGCGACTTTGGAGGAACTGGCTTTGGAGGAACTGGGACATTTGGTTTGACTTTGGGCAGGAACTGACTTTGAGGAAACTTTGAGGAACTGACTTTGGAGGGCTTTGGAGGAACTTTGAGGAACTTTGGAGGGCTTTGGAGGAACTTTGGAGGAACTGACTTTGGAAGGAAACGAACTTTTGGAGGAACTGACTTTTAGGGAGGAACTGGCTTTGGAGGCAAGGCAAGGTACCTAGGCTTTGGGAAACACCCTTTGTTTTTTCCTTTGTGGAGCCACAGGGTGAGTCACATGTTCTGTGTTTTTATGTTTGTGAAGCTTTTGCTTAGAATAACTGAGAAGTCTGATCATGTTAAAGCCGTATGCTGGTTTGTTTTGAACCACTGTCACTTTACTCTTCACATGCTGGTCGTAAGTGGTCCTACACATAGACATAGCATTGAAAGTGTCTGCGTGGTCGTGTCGTTGGTCTAAAAAGCACCTGAAGTAGTATAAGAAGTATTACAGGGAGCGCAAAACTGACAATTCTCAGATTTTCTTTTTTTTGTGTGTCCACAATCTCTTACCTCTCTTTCACTCTTTTCTCTCCTCTCCACCTCTCCCTCTATCTCTTCTTCTCCCTCTCTCTCTTTTCCTCTCCTCTCGCTCTCCCTGTCTTGTGTCTCCTTCCTCTCTCCCCTCTCCTCTTATTTGCTCTCTCTTCTACTCCCTTCCCTCTCCTCTCTTTCTTCTTCCTCTCCTCCCCTTCCCTCCCTCCCTCCCTCTCCTCTCTCCTCTTCTCTCTCTCCCTCTCTCTCCTCTCTCTTTCTCTCTCCCTCTCCCTCTTCTCTCTCTTCCTCTCTCTCCTCTTTCATCTCCTCTCTCCTTTCTCTCTCTCCTCTCCTCTCTCTCCCTCTCTTCTCTCTCTCTTTCTTCTCTTTCCCCCCTCTTCTCTCATCTTCCTATCCCCTCTCCTCCTCTCTTCTCCCTCTCTTCCTTTCTCTCTCCCTTCGGTCTTCCTCTCTCTCCCTCTCCCCCCTCCCCCCCTATTCCTCTTCTCTTCCTTCTCTACCTTTTCTCTCCCTCTCCTCTCCCTCTCTTTCTCTCTCTCTCTCTCTGACCCACTAAATTGGGCGTCTCAGTGAGTGTGACCCAGGGAGGGGGTCACAGGTCACACATCCACAGGTTCATTAGCTCAGAGCTGGTGCATTATGGGTAAAGCCGTGTGTGTCTTCAGGAGAAATCTGAAAGTGTCCACAAATGTAAATCCTGATTTTTAAAACTAAAATCTCACGGAAACGTTAAAGATAATGTCTGCAGCTTTATCCTTCTTCTCCTCCTCCTTCTCCCTCTCCTCCTCCTCCTCCTTCTCCTCCTCCTCCTCCTCCTCCTTCTCCTCCTCCTCCTCCTTCTCCTCCTCCTCCTCCTCCTCCTCCTTCTCCTCCTCCTCCTCCTCCTTCTCCTCCTCCTCCCTCCTTCTCCTCCTCCTCCTCCTCCTTCTCCTCCTCCTTCTCTCCTCCTCCTCCTTCTCCTCCTCCTCCTCCTCCTCCCTCCTCCTCCTCCTCTCTTCAGGCACTTTCTTCAAACATCTGTAATGACCACGTACAAATGTGTCTCCTGCTTTCCCCTCTTTCTTCTCTCTTCTTCCCCCCCTCTCTCTATTTCCCCCCTCTCCTCCTCTCTGTTACTCTCTCTTTGCCTCCCCCCTTCCTCTCTCTTCTCGATTTCCTCTCTCTCTCCCTCTCTCTTTTTTGTCATTCCCCCTCCCACTTCTTCTCCCCTCTTTCTCTGTCTTTCTTCTCTCTCTCCCTCTCTCTTTCTACTTTTCTTCTCCCCTCTCTCTCCCCTCCTTCTCCCTCTTTCGTTTCCCTCTCTCTTACTCTTTTTTGTCTCTCCCTCTCTCTTTCTTCTTTTCCTCTCTCTTTACCTCTCCCCCTTCTTCTCCCCTCTTTTCTCTCTCTTTTTCCTCTCTCCCTCTCTTTCTACTTTTCTTCTCCACACTTCCTCTTCCCCCTCTCTCCACCCTCCTCTTTCTTTTCCCTCTCTCTCTCTCCCTCCTCCTTCTTCTCCCCTCCTTCTCTCTCTCTCTTTCCTCTCTTTCTACTTTTCTTCTCTCCCCTTCTTCTCCCCCTTTCCCTTTCTCTTTTTAGTCTCTCACCTTCTCTTTTTTCTTTTCCTCTCTCTCTGCCCCCCCTCGCCCCCTTCTTCTCCCTCTCTTTCTTCTTTTCCTCTCTCTCTCTCCCCTCCTTCTCTCTCTCTCCTCCTTCTCTCTCTCTCTCTTTCTCTCTCTCTGTCAGTCTGAATGTGTTATAATTCTGTATTTTCTCTGTGATTCCTGAGTCTCTGAGCAGATGTTCGGTTCATCTGAGACGCAAAAATCTGCAAAACACCAGATCAATGCAGAGTGACATCATACTTATCAATTATCACCCCCCCCCCCCCCTCTCTCTCTCCTCCCTCCCTCTCTCTCTCTCTCTCTGACCCTTGACCTCTGGTGTAATATGTGTAAAGTGATCCCTCGCTCGGACCCCGGGAGTCACATGATTTATTCACATATTTGACTGAAAATTAAGAAAATCAAGTGTTTCTGAACCGGGACTAAAGCTGGACTAAAGCAGGACTAAAACAGGACTAAAGCAGGACTAAAGCAGGACTAAAACAGGACTAAAGCAGGACTAAAGCAGGACTAAAACAGGACTAAAGCAGGACTAAAGCAGGACTAAAACAGGACTAAAACAGACTAAAGCAGGACTAAACAGACTAAAGCAGGACTAAAACAGGACTAAAACAGGACTAAATCAGGACTAAAACAGGACTAAAGCAGGACTAAAGCAGGACTAAAGCAGGACTAAAGCAGGACTAAATCAGGACTAAAGCAGGACTAAAGCAGGACTAAAGCAGGACTAAAACAGGACTAAATCAGGACTAAAACAGGACTAAAACAGGACTAAAGCAGGACTAAAGCAGGACTAAAACAGGACTAAAGCAGGACTAAAGCAGGACTAAAACAGGACTAAAACAGGACTAAAACAGGACTAAAGCAGGACTAAAACAGGACTAAACCAGGACTAAAGCAGGACTAAAAACAGGACTAAAGCAGGACTAAAACAGGACTAAATCAGGACTAAAACAGGACTAAAACAGGACTAAAGCAGGACTAAAACAGGACTAAAACAGGACTAAAACAGGACTAAAGCAGGACTAAAACAGGGCTGCAGGATGTTGTAAAAAAGGAATTTTCTTTGTCTCTGGATGAAATGTGTTGTTTGTGTCACGAGTTCTGAGTTTGAAAGAAGAACTGATTAACTGTGAAAGAGAAAAAGAGAGAAAAGAGAGAGAGAGAGAAGAGAGAGAGAGAGAGAGGAGAAGAGAGAGAGAGGGGAAGAGAGAGAGAGAGAGAGAGTTTTACGAGTGTGAAATCAGAAACAGTTTTCCTCTTCAGTGAAAGAGTCGCCTCAGGACAAGTTCAAAACCAGAACAAAGAAGAAACACAAGTGTGACTTCTGCCGCGACCTTTGACCTGTGACGCCTCCTCAATCTGGAACAAGTGGGCGGGGCTGGGTGGTAGGTGAAAACACAGATTACTCAGACGTACATGCATCATTTCAATACAACTCTGAGTAAAAGATGAGGGAATGTAATGTGTTTTTGCTTCTGTTCTAATATTTATGTCATAAATGGTCATAGTAGTAGATTAGAAAAGGTTTTACAAAAATATACTTGCAATAATGATAACACAGGGAAACATAAAAGCACAGCCCTATTCTAAATATCTTTTACCATAAGAACATGTTAAATATCAATGTGCAAATCATAGATGCTCAAAACATGATTTTTATCCAAAATTTCTAACATTAATTCTGGAAACATAAGGGACATTTTCAAAAGTTGCATTAATGCCAATAGAGTTTCCACAAGTGACATGATGACATCATTCTAAATGAGAGTTAATGGAGAAAAGGGACATTTTCTCTTGTAAGAGTTCAATAAACAACTAAAACAGGAAAAATAAACCACAACCACAAGTCTACTGAGCACTGGGTTTGTAACTGACATGTAAAAACAGTTGTAGCAAAGCAGATAAACAACAAGACTTTAGCTTCTCACATTTATCACACACAGTTGAACTTATGACCTTTTTCTTCTTAAAAAATATGTTTTTGAGTCCGTTTGTTACAGTTAAAATGTCCCAAATTATCAACTGTTGTTACAGACAAGCCGTTGCCACGACAACAGAGAAATACATTGAAGAAATGCCTCATTCTAAATGTTGCTAAGCATTATTCTGGGCTTGACATTAAGGGTTGTCCCGTTGCCCGCGGCAAGTAAATAATTTTTCCGGGCAAGTGCTTTGCTCTCCTTAGTTGCCCGAATGGGCAAGTGAAAAAATCTGCGTCAAATTTTTTTTATTATTTAAAAAATCTAAACTATGACCGTTTGACTGGTAGTGAAGTCTACAAGTGTTTCTCAAATGCAGGTTCCTTGTTCCTGTACTCAAAAAGTCAGTGGCCACTGCAGTGAGCAGCCAGTTTGTAACTATTTTGGACCTGAAACAAGTTTGCATTAAATTTACTTTAATCAAAACAAAATAAAACACTATCTGAACACCACACAGATTAGTAACCAGAATAAGCTGATTTAGACTCCATGACTTGGTAATTCTATGATGATAATTGGTTTTGTTAGAATGTTCTCTAGTACAGAATTAAATATTGTATGTGCAGTATTTTTAATGGTATAAAATCTTTGCTCTTAACTAGCAGACTGTATTTCTTAGATTTGGAGAATGGAACTAATATGACAAATTGAAGTAAAGGTTATTTATTAGTTGAATATGTTCTCTTATACAGGGTATCATGGCATAGTACATTTTTGTAGTTTTTGTTTGCTTTTTAGCTTAGTTGCTCTATTTCTCAAAGATAGCAGTGAGCCAAGGCATATTCTGTGCAGCCTATGGCCCTGTTTTTGTTTTTAAATTGTTTAAAGTATAAACATAAAATGCAGTAAGCAACAATGGCAATAATGACAGAATACAAAGTCAATTGAAAATCGAAAGACGGACTAAATTTGTTGACAACAAACACTCTTTTTTTTTTTAAAGCAAATAATTCCAGAGTCTCCATCTCCAGGCTGTTTTCTGTATCTGATAAGAATTAGTGGAAAATTCCAGACTAAACTCTGCTGTCTGCACTAAAATAATCCAGTTTGGATTCTCCAGGCTAAAGGTTACAGTCTAATTATTTTATAAATAATTTTTTTTATAAAAATAAATATTAAGGCCTACTTGTACAGTGTTCAAAAAGAACAACCCCGGCACCAGGGCACCTAAAGGACTTAAAGAAATAGAAAGTAGGACTTCTCAATAATGGCATTTGTTCTCTACTTAGGCCTTAGTCGTGAGAACACCCTGGACAGTGGCCAACTCAAGAGAGGGTTAACATACAGGACCCCCCACAAAACCCATGGTAACATGGAGAGAACATGCAAACACCACCTAGAGAAATCTTCAGAGGTTGATTTGAATTCAAAGCAACTATCTTCTTTATATACTGTTTTAATTAGCGATTATTGCAACAATTTTTTACCAAAAGATAAGATGGGTTATCAGCACTTTTGAAGAGAATATACAAACATTTTGAGATTATGAGCAATTTTCCCACTCGTGGAAACATATGTTACAAACACACTTTTGAGTTTATGTTAAAAGTCTTGATGAGGTTTTAAAAGATGAGCCAAATGCAGAATATAAATATCCATATGGGCAAAACGTTGATAAAAACACAACATTTTTAAAGGGGACGTATTGCTATCTTATTGCTTCTATATGTATTTAAGAATGAACTATAATCTATGCAAATAGGTCAGTAATTTACATATTACAAATACAAAATTTATGTAAAACAGCTTAGAAGTAAAAAAAAAAAAAAAAAGGTCTATTTACTTCCTGTACAAAGAACTGATAATCTCCGCCTCTTCATTGTAAGATTTTATTGTAACAAGCAGCAGATTTAAAATTTGTAATTGTTACTGTTGTAATGTGGCTGGTCTCCTATGACATTTTGAAAAGTTAATGAAGGACAAAGAGAGATTTTTTTAATTTATACTATTTATTGTCATGTGAGTTAATATTAGTTAATATTTTGGATAATTTTTCTAAAATGCAGACCAACAAATATTTTACAAATTCAAACTGAAACTGTTTTGAGCCCTTTAGACACAAACAATTGTCTGGACTGTTTGTGAACTTGAAGCTTTGTAATGTTATGGTGCATTCAGACCGGACAGCGTATTTGCGTTTTTGCGTCCATTTTCAATGTTAAGCCAGCGTATTTGCAGTGCGTATTGGCGTCTGTTGACACGCGTTTCTGCAGCTGAAAAGGCGGTGTCTTGCGAAGTGGAAGCTCAAACCTGCGGCGGACACAACTTCGCTCAAGGCTGCGGCGAATGCAGGAGTTGAGAAAATCCATCTTCAGACGTGTTGGAAGTCGGCGTCAGCCAATCAGAGTGACATGCTGCTGTTCTCCTGTCACATCAAGAGGAAAGGACTAAAAGTCGCTTGTTTTGGGGCTTTTTTCAAAGGCTTGGTCGCTCGTTGCTCTGAAAATCTGTCGACACAAAACAAACAACATGGACCTGATCTGGACTGACAAAGCCTCACATGGATCTATTCAAAATGTTTAAGCCTGCTGTAGGACGTGACACTGGAGGAGGACAGAGACAGCAAAACAACTGTCTGGAGGAGGAGAAAGTTGTGTGATCGGGAAAGCTATGTTTTATAAAAGCAGCAGCCTCTATCTCCCTCCTTCTCTCTCTCAGTCATCTGTCTATGAACAAAACAAAGCCTGCAAACAAGCGGGAACTTGAAGAAGCGCGTCGGGGCGATAAAAGTGTCTTTTTGTCCCCCAACGCGTTTTGGACGCCTATTTGGGCGTTTTGGACACCTATTTGGGCGTCAGCTTCGAAAATATTCTGTGTCAAAATATGCTTTAACGTGCAAATTTAGACGCTTAAACACTGTCTGGTCTGAATGCAGCATTAGTCGTTGATGCCTGATTGACTAATCATAAGTGAGAACAAGCTCTGCACAGAGGAAAAAGAGATTTTAAGTCTACAGTAAAGCTGGTGTTTGGTGTGTGGGCACAAATGACATTAGTCTGGGTAGTTTTGGGTTTCAAAAGTTGAAACTAAAAATTTTTTTTAGTTTTTAGAATGCATCTTTAACCTTTTTTGAAGTTTGTTTTATTCTTCAAATGATTGAAATCCAAGGATTGATTATGTTCTTTGAGTCTGCACACATTCATATGTAAAATATTTAATCTGAAATGTGTAATTGCACAAAAAAATTTGTTTTTTTAAAACATGGACAATGCACAGAAATGTGTAGATACTTTACAGTAGATTCACAGTCATACGACAAGATTGTAATTTGTTCATTGGGAAAAAATTGTGAAAAAATAATTGGTTCTACTGGTTCCAACAACACTGAAAAAAAACATGTAATAAAAAGACCAAAGGCCCACTTAAAAATATGACCACGTTGGTGTGCATATAAAAATAAGTTATTATGGACATGTCAATGTCATTAGCCCCTTTTATTTTTACTTTAATTTAGAAAAAAAAAAAATATTTTTTTTTTCGGGCAAGTAGATTTGGGTGTCGGGCAAGTAAAAAACTGTGGCCACTTGCCCGGTGGGCAAGTGCTTGAAAGTCCCTAATGTCATGCCCTGATTATTATTGCATTCATTCATTCATTTTCTACCGCTTAATCCCATTAAGGGTCGCGGGTGGCTGGAGCCTATCCCAGTGACTTTGGGCCTTAGGCGGTGCAGAACCTCTAATCATTATTCAGTGTTATTTGAATAATTTATGTAGGCCTACTTACTGACATCAGTATTTTTTAAACTGGCTCTGTGCACAGAACTTCTGTTAGCTTGTTTATTTATAGCGTCTGTACTTACGAGTTTTTACTGTTCAGTTCATTTCTATGAGGCTTTCACTATGTCAGTTTAAAATGAATAAACATTCAGAAGATAAGGCAGTAAACAGTAAGTTGTGTGAACGTCTCTGAAAACACGTTAAAGACTTTACAAATCAGGAGAATATTTGACCAATGGACACTTGTGTGTTTATAAAGAGATGAGTTTATGTCTAAAAGCTACCGCTCACAGGAAATATTCATTAGGTACAGAAGTTATTTTGAACATAAACAAGCCAACTGAAGTTTCGTGCACAGAGCCAATTCAATGGTCCTGGTGGTGGCAACAAATTGCAAAACACAAAATGCAGATTCATTTCTACCAGGCCTATTTAGTGTTATGTTCCTCCAATATTTAATGAAACCTGCTCAAACATTTAATGACTGTTTTCAAAAAGGCAAAAACAAAAGTTAAACATATAAAAAGTGCAGATTCTAGCTAATTAAAAGTACTCTACAAAAATACCAAACCACAGTAAACAGTTTTACAAATGAGGAACAAACACGTGACTGAAAACCACAGAAAACAAACTTTACTTTACTATTTACACTTTTAAATGTATTTTCCATTAAAAGTGTGAAAGCTGCCAGAAGAGCTGCACTTTTATCCCAAACGATCCTCAAAACTGTGCGACAATAAACAGACAGAGGAGGGAACCAATATTTAGTTCCGCGTTTCTGTCCGTGCCTAATTAACTGTTACCACGCCCCTCTTTGCTAAGGTAAACTTGGGACGGTGTTTAAGCTTCAGATAACGAACAAGTTTAGAGAAAAAAGAGTTAGGATAATGGGTAAGGTTAGAAAAATGGTTTGAGTGAAGGTTAAGATATAAAATAAAACAGTTTAGACCCGTTTAGCAGCAGTTATAAACTCATTACCATGGCAACCGGCTCACTTCCGTCCCCCCGGAGCTAGCACTAGCTAACCCTCTGCTAACTGCCCTGGTACCTGCGCTATTTGTCATAAAAGTAAGTGTTTTAGTCGTGTAAGCTGTTGTACATGAGTATATTTCTTTTATTTATGCTTGTTGTTACTAGTTTATACAAGTTTTACCGCTAAACTGCCGCGATGTATTTATTTTTTTAATCTCCGCGGCCGGTTAAGCTAACTAGCGCTATAAATAGAACAGTGCGCGTCAGTTACGTAAATAACTTGAGCTCTATGAAACCTCAGTGTGTTTCATTTATGTTTTCTGTGAGTTAACATTGTTATTATTAAATCTGGGTCATTATTTTCTCCGTTACTGATGTACTTACTTTATTATTTCCAGTGAAAGACGCAAAAGCAGCCTGTCTCTGTTCCTGATTCTGTGACCGGAAGTCCACACCGTCTGTTCCAATCAGAGTTCTTCTTGTGGACAACGTTACGTGGATTAAAGAAATGATCGGCGAATAAATATAAGGTAAAAATAGAGAATACTCACCTGTGGAGCTCATGTATATTGTAATTAGGTTTGGGCGACAATATAATAAAAAATAAGATCATTTTTTGGCACATCTTGGTTAGATATTCATACGATATTATTTCAAACCAACTGGAAAATGTTCAAACACATTATTAGTTGAAGTTTAAGGATCAGAAAAAACTAAAAACTTTTTTTGGTTGACTTAAGACATGTGCTATCAGTAAATTAGTCGACTAAAAGATCCACCTTTCTCAAAACTAGTGAGTGTCTTAATGTTCTGACCAAACGTTTAATGTTCTGACCAAACGTTTAATGTTCTGACCAACGAAGTGTCTATTCTACCGTCTGACGGTTCCCTACTCTCACAGCTATTCAGCCGTCCCTATATTGGAGCATGCGCAGTTGACACGCCGTTGTCAAGGTGCGCACGAGCGCATCAGATTTGCCGCGGTTGGCAGTAACGTTACCGATTTCAGAATTTTCTGTCAAGAAGATGACTTTAAAAGTAGGAAAAACGTTTGAATCGCTAAAAGATATTGAAGATGCGATAGTGGAATTTGAAAGGGAGCAAAATATAGCTTTTTGGAAGAGGGACACCCGGACAATAGCGGCTTTTAAAAGAAAATGCCAAAGTTATGTAGTGAATAGTGACGTAGAACAAAAACTTAAATATGAAAAAATTGTCTATTGTTGTGTCAAGGGAGGTCGATCATTTACTTCAAAAAGTACTGGTAAAAGACCTAATCAAAGGTAAGTAAAGAATGGGAATGGTAAGTAATTATGTATATAACGGTTGGTAGAGCCATTACGCCAGAGGGCGCTCTGGGAGGCCTTAGGCGGATATTAGATAAGGGAGCCCCAATTAGTCACAGGTGTGGGGCGCTGAGAGCTGACACGGTTTTGACCGTGCTGACAATTTACTCTGGTTTCTTCATTTGTCAGGTATTTACTTTCAAATTCTGTTAAATAAATGGATTGGCATATCCAAACGAACTTTAAGTCCAACTTGGTATTTCATTTTTCACTACAGCACATTTAAACAGCACGCGTTCAGCCAACTTAAAGCGCCACTACATTGTGTCAAAACCTGCTCTCATCATCGTGTTGGGAAACAACAGCATGAACTTTAATCCATCTGCCTAACCACCACCACTATCACCACCGCCGTGGCCTGTCAGTCAACGCACTGGGTGCGAAAAGCCGAAGCGACCCGGCTCCACCGGGCGTGGGAGGAGCTCGTGCGCATTGGGAGACTGGGTCTCATGCACGCGGCACGAGCAGACTGACGGTGTGGGCACGCTGCTACCGGAGCAGAGGCGGGAGCGACTGGGTCCTCCCGGGCGACGGAGAGGAGCGGAGCGGGCGGAGGTGAGCGGAGGCTGGGAGACTGGGTCTCGCCTGGCGGAGCGGAGCGGTCAGCCGGCTACAGTCGTACCGGGGCCGGAGAGGAGGTGCCGCGCGGTGCGGTAAGGTCGTGCCTGGGGCGGCCAAAAGGTACAGCGGGCTAGTCTGGCCTGCTGAAACGCGAAGACCTACAATAAGGTACTCACGCACTAAAATAAAGAAGTGTACACAAACTGACTGGAACTTTTCTAAATAAAAAGGCCTAATAAATCCAATGCGCATTGGTGAAGAGAACTGAACTTAAGAAGACGTCTGAAACAAACTTCTGTTTTAAAGGGTACAAAAGAGTAAAAAAAAAAAAAGTTTCATATTCTGTCTACAAGTTTGTATTTTATTTTTCTTTGCTCTTGGTGTATGAAAACAAACAAAAAATGAGTGAAGTAAATGATGAATGTTCAAATGTGCTTGTGGAGACTGAAGTGCAGGTTGAACAACCTCTTGTGGTTGAAAGTGAGCCAGTTGTTAAAAGTAAACGTGCTACTAAATTAACAGAAAAGGCTTTACTTGTTAAAATAGCAGATTTGGAGAAAACAAGAAAATCTTTCTTACAAAAGGCTGCTAATGTTAAAGAAAGACTCAATGGTTTAATGTCACAAACTAGTTTTCAAAATGAGGTTAAAATGTTATTTTCTGAATATGAAAAGTTGATTAATGAGGCAAAGGTTGCTCATCAGAATCTAGTTGTCTTGTTGCCTGACCCTGACAAAGAAAAATGAAATCTGGTTTAAAGCTAAACTCCTAAGTGTTCAAGAGTGTTGTGAGTCTGTGACAGAATATTTAAAGAGCGCATGTGATGAAAATGTATCTGGAAACATTTTGGATGACATACAACCATCTGATAGTGCATCAAACATTTCCCGTAAATCTTCCAAATCAAACCACTCTACAAAATCTACACTTGTACGGGCACAAGCGGAAGCAAAAATGGCAGCACTAATGGCAAAGGAGGCAGCTTTAAAGGAACAACATGATTTGGAAAACTCGCCATGAAGGAAAAACAGGAGTGGGAAAATAAACAAGAAGAAATAAGAAAAAGGCTTGAGACTGTTAAACTTCAAGCTGAAATCAAAGCAGCCAACGCAGAGCTCGCCGTGCTGGACACATACAGTGATGGGATGAATTCATATGCTTCTAAAGCAAGGAAAAGCATCACTTCTGTCACAAAACAAAGGGTTTTGCAAACTGAAACAAATATGCAAATTGAGACCACTCCCACCACCAAACAAACATTGAAACAAACAGAAAATATTCCTTCAAACATCCAGTCTGAAATAAATGTGTCTCAACTTGCAACTGAACAAAGAAATGAAAGTTTACTGGTACAATTCCTTCAAAAACAAAACGACATTTCAGATCTTCTTATTCAGCAACAAAATGCCACACAACTGCCACCAAGAGACATTCCTATTTTCGATGGAGATCCACTCAAATTCAAAGTGTTTATTCAAGCGTTTAAACATTGTGTGGAGGAAAAGTGTGCCTCAAAGGGTGACTGCTTGTACTTTCTGGAGCGGTACACCAGGGGGCGTCCCAAAGAACTTATCCAAACCTGTTTACACATGTCTCCTGAACCTGGATTTGAAAAAGCAAAATCATTGTTGTACGAGCATTTTGGAAACGAAATAAAACTGACAAATGCATACATGCAAAAAGTTCTTACTTGGCCAAATATTAAAGTTGAAAATGTCTCTCTATTGCAAGACTATGCATTATTTCTCCGTGGATGCAGCAACGCCATGTCTGATCTGACACACTTAAATGAACTGAACATGTCATCAAACATGAAAACTGTCATCTCCAAACTTCCGTACAAAATGAAAGAGCAATTCAGAAACATTGCATGTGACATCCAAGAGACTCATCACCGCAGACCAAACTTTTCAGATATTGTTGCCTATGTGGAAAGACAAGTCAAGATCATTTCCGATCCGATTTTTGGTGATATTCAAACTCAAGGAACTGAACGTGTCAAATCTATCAAACCAACTGAAACATTTAAACCAAAATCAAGACATGAGAACTTTGCTGTCAATGTCTGTCAATCAAACAATTCTAATAAAGATAAAAGTGAAAAACCCAAAGACAAGAGTGCAAATACTTTCAAATGTCTCTTCTGCTCTCAAACACATTCAATTAACAACTGTCAACAGTTCATTGAAAAACTACATCGTGACAAGATAAGTTTCCTCAAAGACAAAGGAGCTTGTTTTAAATGTTTGAGACTTGGCCATTTTGCCAGTCAATGCAACAAACCAATGCTGTGCAGCAAATGCAAACTCAACCATCCAACTGCTCTGCATACAGTTATAAAAGTTGACAAATCTGTAAGCACAAATGTCACTCAACCATGTACAACAGAACATGTTAAAAACACCTCACTGTCCTCTCAGTCGTGTGTGAGCCACACTGGGGCCGGTTTAGGTGGAAAGTTATCAATCCTCCCTGTCACAGTGAAGTCCAAAAAGGGAAACAAACTGGTACAAACGTATGCTTTCCTTGATAATGGTTCTACATCAACATTTTGTACAGAAAGTCTAATGAAAAAACTAAACTTAACTGGTAAAAGATCAAAGATCCGTTTGTTTACTATGAGTCCAATCACTACAACATCTACGTACATTCTCAATGATCTGGAAATCTCAAGTCTTCATGGGACTGAGTTTTATGATTTACCCGTGGTGTACACGCAAAAACAAATGCCTGTAAACACAGCAAACATTATGACACAAGATGAAATAAAACAATGGTCGTATCTGCATCAAGTGAAACTTCCTGAGATTGAAGCGGAAGTTGATCTCTTAATAGGCACAGATGCCTCAAAGCTGCATGAACCCTGGAGGGTTATAAACAGCCAAGGAGATGGACCTTATGCCACACAAACACTCTTGGGATGGGTTGTTGGTGGATTAGGTGAAAGTGATAAAGATGCAGAAAATGTGAACGGTCATGTGTGTGTCAATCGTACTTCAGTGTACACTCTTGAAAGTCTGTTGGAAAAACAATATGAACATGATTTCAAAGATTTGAATAAGGAGGAAAAAGAGGAGCTGTCACAAGAGGACACAAAGTTTATGCAGATTATGGAGCAATCTGTAAAATTTGAGAATGGACATTACAGTCTAAAGTTGCCATTCAAGAATCAAAATGTGAATCTTCCAAACAATCGATGCATGGCACAACAGCGTTTAACTGGCTTGAAAAGGAGAATGGAAGAGATGAATCATTTCACAAAGAATACACAGAGTTCATGGAAGAAGTAATAAGCAAAGGATTTGCTGAGCCAGTTCCTGATCACGAACTGAAATCTTCAGAAAACGTTTACTACATTCCACATCATGGAGTCTATCACCCTCGGAAAGGAAAACTTCGAGGAGTGTTTGATTGTGGTGCAAAATATAAGGGAAAATCCTTAAATGATGTACTTCTACAAGGTCCAATCTTACAAGCTCTTTGATCGGTGTATTATTAAGATTCAGACAAGAACCACAAGCATTCATGTCAGACATTAAGTCAATGTTTTATCAAGTCAGAGTTGCCAACGAACACAAAGATTTCCTCAGATTTCTTTGGTGGCCAAAAGGAGATTTGTCCAAAGAAGTAGCTGAATACAGAATGACTGTGCATCTGTTTGGAGCGGTTTCATCACCTAGTTGTTCATGTTATGCATTGAGGAGAACTGCTGAAGATCACAGCCAAGAGTTTTCATCTGAAGTTGTTGAGACAGTCAAGAAGAACTTCTACGTGGATGATTGCTTGAAAAGTTCGCCTACAGTGGAAAAGGCAATAAAAGTTGCAAGTGACCTCAGTGATTTGTGTCATAAAGGAGGGTTTCATCTTACACAATGGATCAGTAATAACAGAAAGGTTCTTCAATCAATTCCAGACAAAGACCATTCAAAACATGTTCGTATACTTGATCTGGATAAAGACCAACTCCCAACTGAAAGAGCCCTTGGGCTACAATGGTGCTTAGAAAATGATAACTTCATATTCACAATGGAAGAAAAAGCAAAAATGAAGTTACTTACAAGACGTGGAATTCTATCAGTGATCGCTTCAGTGTATGATCCACTTGGTTATCTCTCACCGGCAACACTTCCTGCCAAACTTCTATTACAAGAACTGTGCAGACGAAATCATGGCTGGGATGAAGAAATTCCACAAGAGTTGAAAAGGCAATGGATAAACTGGTTGATTGAGTTGGAACACTTGCCAGCGTTTCAAGCGAGCAGATGCATAAAACCTTCAGAGTTTGGAAATCTTGTCAACGCTGAACTTCACCATTTTGCTGACGCCAGCAATAGTGGCTATGGTGCAGTAACATACTTAAGAATGGAAAATCAGTCTGGTCAAATACATGTCACTCTTCTGCTTAGCAAAGCCAGAGTCGCACCACTCAAAACTGTCACAATACCTCGACTAGAACTCACTGCAGCTGTTCTAGCAACACAAATGGACAAACTTATCAAAACAGAGCTACAAATTCCACTTAATGATTCCTACTTCTGGTCTGACAGTTCTACGGTTCTCAGATATATCAACAATGAAAACAAAAGATTCAGAACATTTGTGGCAAACAGAATTGAACTGATTCGAAAGGCATCAAGTCCTCAACAGTGGCACTACATTTCGACAAAAGAGAATCCAGCAGACATCACGTCCAGAGGTGTTTCACTGCACAAACTCCTAAACACAAAAGACTGGTTAAAGGGTCCAGATTTTTTGTGGAGTACTAAAAGTTCATGGCAAATCAATCAAGCAAACTTTGATGATTCGGATGTTGATGATCCAGAAATCAAAAATGAATCATCACTTGTCCAACACAAACAGAAAGTGATCCTATCAACGCACTCATCAATCATTTCTCAGATTGGAAAAGACTAAAAACTGCAGTTGCTTGGATTTTAAAGATCAAAACGGCATTGCTTGAACTCTGCAAAGCCAGAAAGCATCTTTCTCAGAACAATACTCAGTCTTACATTGAACAAGAAGTATGAATCTTAAAAACAAGTTCAAAGAAACAAAGTTGTCAACTGAAGATCTATCTCAAGCAGAAGATGCAATCATTAGATTCTCTCAAGAACAAAGATTCTCCAATGAAATAAATGCTCTGTTAAGTCAAAGAACTATCAAAAGAAACAGTCATATTACAAGTTAAATCCAGTGCTTCAAAATGGACTTCTTCGTGTTGGTGGTCGTCTATCAAGCACAGCTATGCCAACGCTCGAAAGCATCCAATCATCTTGTCGAAAGATCAACATGTGTCAAGTCTGATTATCAAAGACATTCATGAACAATCAAGACATATTGGAAGAAATCAAGTCCTCTCAAAATTAAGAGAAAAATACTGGATCACTCACGCAAATGCTGCAACAAGGAAAATTCTGTCAAAATGTGTCTTTTGCAGAAAATACAAAGGAAAGTTGTGTCAACAGAAAATGGCTGATTTGCCAGGAGAAAGGACGACTCCAGACTTGCCACCATTCACAAATGTGGGAGTCGATTATTTTGGGCCTATAGAGGTAAAATACGGACGCGCTTATGTAAAGCGTTATGGAGTCATATTCTCATGCATGGCCAGCCGAGCAGTCCACATTGAGGTGGCACATTCACTAGACACAGACTCATGTATCAGTGCAATCCGACGTTCATGTGCAGAAGAGGACCGGTTTCTCACTTCAGATCCGATAACGGCACTAATTTCACTGCAGCTGAAAAGAGTTAAAGAAAACAATAACTGATTTGGACCATAACAAAATAGAAAAAACTCTATTGCATGATGAGATTAAGTGGACTTTCAATCCACCATCTGCTTCACACCATGGAGGTGCTTGGGAAAGCATGATAAAGTTGGTTCGTAAAGTGTTGTGTTCTGTTCTATGTCAACAAACCCTAACGGATGAAACTTTAGCCACTGTTCTATGTGAAGCTGAAGTAATTCTCAACGACAGACCGATCACTACAGCATCAGAAGATCCTAATGACTTGGAACCATTGACGCCTAATCATCTGCTCACACTCAAACGCCAACCAACTCTTCCTCCTGGTGTCTTTGACCAGCAAGACTTGTACATTAGAAGAGATGGAAACAAGCACAATACATTTCAGACTTGTTTTGGAAAAGATGGTCAAAGAGTATCTGGCAAACCTTCAAGAAAGACAAAAATGGAATCAGTTGAAACGGAACTTAAAAGTGGGAGACGTTGTTCTCGTTGCAGACTCTTCTGCCCCTCGCAACTCCTGGATGATTGGAAAAATCATAAATGTATTTCCAGACAAATATGGAGTAGTTCGATCTGTTGAAATCAAAACAAAGACAAATACTATAAAAAGACCTGTAACAAAACTTTGCATGTTAGTCGAAAATGACTTTTAATTAGGTCTTAAACTATCCCTTAAAGTAATGGGCTACGTATTAATGTAAAGAAAATATTGTTTAAAAAAAAAGGAGTTAAACAATTACATGAAAAATAAACCGTAAAAAAAAGGGGTTATTGATATGGTACTTTATTTATTATGGTTGAATTTTTCTTTTTGTAAATTTGAACATTGAAGTTTTTTTTATAAATGTTTTGTCGGCTCTACTTTTGTTTAATTGTTATGTATTGGTCATAGACAATTAGGGGCCGGTATGGTAGAGCCATTACGCCAGAGGGCGCTCTGGGAGGCCTGAGGCGGAATTAGATAAAGGAGCGCCAATTAGTCACAGGTGTGGGGCGCTGAGAGCTGACACGGTTTTGACCGTGCTGACAATTTACTCTGGTTTCTTCATTTGTCAGGTATTTACTTTCAATTTCTGTTAAATAAATGGATTGGCATATCCAAACGAACTTTAGTCCAACTTGGTATTTCATTTTTCACTACAGCACATTTAAACAGCACGCGTTCAGCCAACTTAAAGCGCCACTACATGATTTTCTCACTTATCAATGCTTTGTGAGTTCGTGAATGTCACAAATGTGCTTTAAGCTTTTCACAGCTGTTGGAGCGAGAGGTGGAGATTTGCTAACGGAGTAGCCACAATGCTAACAACAAAACTAACAATTTGGAGTTTGGTGAACAAACAGACATTAGTAGACGTAGTCAGGACATTGCAGATGCGTTTTCACCTGAATAGATACATTAACAGGTGGTCTGTGCCATGATGGAATTGATTGTAAGTTAAAAAAAACAAAACAAGAATAGTCCCTTTACAAGCTCACAAGGTAACCTTTCCATTTTCATGTTTGTGTTGTTGGAGTTTTCAAAAAAATGTGTCTTTATTGGACTTTTTAGGTGTTTATTTTCACATTGTTTATGATCTAATCTCCATGAAAAAAGATGTTCTATAACAGGGGTCTGCAACCTTCAACAGCAAAAAGAGCCGCGGCTGCCAAATTCAAAGAAAATTAAAGCCAGAATAAGCCACGACTATAGTAAATAAATACAAGACAAAAAAAAGAATATACACGTGTTACACAACGTAGGTCTATAATGTTTGATTCTGGTGCATGTTAGATCCTATACTGATGTGAAAAAAGTTAACAACCTCCAAAATAACTTTTTTATTCTTAAAAAGCTTGGACTGACGAAATGAGATTGGCCAAAATGTGAATATTTATCACATTTTTGACTTTCTTGAAGTATTACATGTTATTGTTTGGGGATCCAAACTGTGAGTTTTGTTTCCTGTCCCTGCTCAGTGCCCAGTATGACGTCACAGAAGCGTATACTAAAACTGTATGAATTATTGTTCATTATCACAATGAATGTGCTAATAAAAGCACACTTGTAAGACCTGACGTCAGTTCAGAGACAGTCCTCAGTCTGCAGACCAGTATCACATTTACACACATTATTAACATATATTAGAATGCTCTTTCTTTTTCTCTTACAGTAACAGTGAGAGTCAATGAAGCCCAAAGAGCCACACTGGAGTCTTTAAAGAGCCGCATGTGGCTCTAGAGCCGCAGGTTGCAGACCCCTGTTCTATAATAACAGCATCTTCAAATTATTATTTACTTGTTCTTTTTCATGGAATATTGTGGTTGATTTTAAACCCACAGAAAGTTACACAGTGTCACTTTGAAACAGGACTATGTTTAAACACTTGTTGGTTGTTACATTCTAAATGTCAGCACAGAGTGGCAAAAATAATGAGAATCACTGAAGACAAAATACTATTTCTCCTGTAAAGATTCAACACACGACTAAAATAGGAAAAGCAGCTACAGACTGATAAGTATAAACAACCACAACTTGACTTTGCATTTGACATGTAAACAGAGAAAAGCAGGTAAACAGTAGCAGAAAAGCAGAAAAATCACAACAGCACTTCTGTTTCTCCAACATTTCTAACTGACACAGACATTCGAATCACACACAGTTCAGTTTATTGCCTTTCTATGCTTAAACAAGATGATTTCAATCCATTTAATGATGACTTATTTGTCGTGCAACAGTAAAATATCTTAAATCTCCAGCTGCTATCTTGCTAGCTAAAGTCTGCGCTGTTGCCGTGACCACAGAAAAGCTACTTTATAAACATTTCTGCCAAACCAACGCTCCTCAAAGGAAACATTAAGCGTGAACAGAGATAAGAAACACATTTTATCAGGTGTTCTTGTCATACTTTTGCCACTTTGTCAGAATATTTAGGACATTTACCAATAGTTTCTCACCTTAGGACTAATAAAGTATATCTACATTAACTTCAAACCTTCCTAAAACATGAGTATCCTTGTATCCAGTCACTACTTTGTCTAAAACTGCATCTGAGCGTACTGTAATCCTTAAATCACCTTCTCCATCCACAGTCGATATAAAATGAATGAGGCTAACGTCAACAACACATTAGTGAGGCACGAATGCTAAATGTTTTACACCGTTACCGCCGGTGTGTGCGTGATGTCGTCAGAGCACTGTAAAGTCATTCATATTTAAACCACCGCATCTTATCTGCTTCGAATGCAATCTTTACTCACACATTTCCAACCCATAAAACTCACAAATTAAAAATGAATCTATAAAGAGGAAAATCAGTGGAAAAAGTGGCCCCTAAGAGTCATAACAAAACAACCACTCATTACAATTAACAAACAACACAACAAAATGTCATATTGCAATCATAACATTACAATTTATTATAACACATTGCAATTCACCATAACACATTACAGTGTGCAACAACACATTCAAATTAACAAACACACAATGCAATTTCCACAAAACATTTCAACCTACAACAGAAATGTGTTGAGGTAAATTGTAATGTGTTGTGGTAAAATTGTAATGTGTTGTCTATGTAATTGTAATGTGTTGTGGTAAATTGTAATGGTTGTGGTGTGTAAATTGTAATGTGTTGGTGTGTAAATTGTAATGTGTTGTGGTGTGGTAAATTGTAATGTGTTGTTAAATACTTGTAATATGTTGTGGTAAATTGTAATGTGTTTTCAATAATTGTAATGTGTTGTGGTAAATTGTAATGTGTTGTTAAATAATTGTAATGTGTGGTAAATTGTAATGTGTTGTTAAATAATGGGTAATGTGTTGTTAAACAATTGTAATGTGTTGTGGTGTGGTTATTGTAATGTGTTGTTAATAATTGTAATGTGTTATGGTAAATTGTAATGTGTTGTTAAATAATTGTAATGTGTTTGTGGTAAATTGTAATGTGTTGTTAAATAATTGTAATGTGTTGTGGTAAATGTAATGTGTTGTTAAAAATTGTAATGTGTTGTGGGTAAATTGTAATGTGTTGTGTAAATTGTAATGTGTTGTGGTGTGGTAAATTGGTAATGTGTTGTTAAATAATTGTAATGTGTTGTGGTAAATTGTAATGTGCTGTTAAATAATTGTAATGTGTTGTGGTAAATTGTAATGTGTTGTTAAATAATTGTAATGTGTTGTGGTAAATTGTAATGTGTTGTTAAATTGTAATGTGTTGTTAAATTGTAATGTGTTGTTAAAAATTGTAATGTGTTTGGTAAATTGCAATGTGTTGTAATAATTGTAATGTGTGTGCTAAAATCGTTGTTAATTGTTGTTTATAGTAAATGTATGTGTTATGGTAAATTGTATGTGTTATATATTAATTGTAATGTGTTGAGGTAAATTGTATTGTGTTGTGCTAAATTGTATGTGTTGTTATATTAAATTGTAATGGGTTGTCTTTTTAACTTGTAATGTGTGTGTGGTAAATTGTAATGTGTTGTAATTAATCTGTAATGTGTTTGGGTCCAGTTGTAATGTTTGTCTATTGTAATGTGTTGTGGTAAATTGCAATGTCTATCGTAAATATAACGTTGTTTAATAATTGTATTGTAATGGTATTGTTATTGTATGTTTATAAATTGTCATGTGTTGTAGCGATTTTGTTGTGTTGTGTAATAACTATAATGTGTTGTTGTTGTTGTTGTTGTGAACATGTTTTGATATACCTTGATACTGTGAGTTCAAATACACTTTTGCTTTATAAACAAACCACATGTAAGAGATCATAACAAAATGTCAAACCTTAAGTGTAAAAAAAATAAATGCAAAAAGTACAGTACCACTAAAAGTACCACTGTCTGTGACTATAACTAATACTAAACATGTAACTATCTCTTTAATACCCACTTTTAGTATTACTACTAGTACCACTCGTTACTATTAAGTACCATTGATAATATCACAAGAATAACGCGTCATATTATAATAGTGTTACCTTCTAATCTGGCAACTAAAATCAGTTTAAATATTCAGATTTATTGTAGTTTTAACCAAGACTATATATAATAACATTTTTGCAGTGAAGTAAAGTTTACAATAGGCCATTTGTTGACAACCATAATTCCAATATAGCCCTTCGTGAAAATGACTTCGACACTCTTGGATAGGTCAGTTAATCCATTAAACGCAAGAATATTCGCTCGATAAATCAATAACCAAACATGACAAGCTCTACCAAGTCATACTAACAACATGAGTCCAAACATACTTATCCCATGTAGCTTTACGAGCGCGTTTATTGACACTGTTACCCATAAGCAGCAATAGAACCCAAGTCCTCCGATAAGAAGATAAGCGGAGGTCATAAAAGAGCCAAGCACGTTAGCGCACACTGGCTGCGTCTGCGTGAGAGAATCAAATAGTAATGAGCTGAATTACTCACTGTCCCGTGTAAGTGTGTGTGTGTCACGCTTTTTCTCTGCTCTGGAAAAGGATTGCGTCGTGTTGGAAATAATGGCGATGTTAAATGTTATCAAGATTTTTGCGGTTATGTGCGTATGATAGGGAAAATTGCGATTTATAAAAGTTGCGACTGAATTTGCGATTTTTGATAATGTGTTCAGATGAATTGAGAGATTGGAAAGGGGGTTAATCTTTGAAATGTTTTTTTGCCAGAATTAGATAAAAGGTTAAAAAGAAATGCTGCTTCCAAAAATTGCGATTAATTGCATTCATTAGATTGCGTTAACCTTACATCCCAAGTGTGCAGTGTTGTTGTTCATAAACTGACGTAAATTTGACGTAAATCTTGTTTGCACGGTTGTTTTTATGTGGTGCATGATTGTAAAAGATGAAAAAGACTTAAAACACAGTCTAATCCTTGTGTGGGACCCAAAGTGTCCCGTGCTTCGACCCTCTCAGCAGCAGCAGCAGTGTTTACGGGACGGTCCTACCTGGTCCCGCTGGATGCAGGGCAGAGAAGTCCTCCGGTGGGACTTGCTGTTGTTGTGACTGTGGGCCATGTCTGTGGAGATCACAGAGCTGGACCTTCTGCGCCTTCTAAACACAGGCACGTCTTGAGTGGTGCAGCCCTCCTCGTGCAGTGTCCCGGGCTGAGGCAGCAGTCTGTCAGCATACCGCGCGAGCAGGATGCCCAAACTCCCAGCAGGTACGCCACGTAAGGTCTCCAAGAGGCGCGCACTTTGTGGAGCGAGAAAACTGAGAAAGTCCTGACGACGCTGAGGAACAAGATGATAGAAATGCCCTGGTTCAGACGCGCGACCATCAGTGCGCCAGCGGCCACGCACGAGAGCAGGAGCACGGCCGCGGAGGGGACCGACAAAAGTGCTTCATGTGTCCCGTCCCAGAGAGAGCACAACGCCGCCTCCGTTAAGTGCCAAACCGTGAGCAAAGCGAGCACCGTGTGGAGCTGGAGCCCGCCGCGAAACAGAAACAGCCCGAGCCAAAAGAAGGCACATATGAGGCTGAACAGAGGCGAGAGCGCGCTCCAGCAAGTTTGGAGCAGCTCCGCCTGCGCGCAGCTCCAGACCAAGTGTACGAGTGAGTGAGAGCGTGTGGAAGTGTGCTCTGCTCTGTCCGCTCTCTCTGCGCATCTGAGCAGCAGCACCAGGCACGCACACAGAGAGCCCACGCACACCGACACTTTGTGGGAACTCCACAGCCGGGACAAAAGCCTGCTCCACGGCTCGTGCGGGTCTGGGCTCAACGGGACAGCACGTGCTTGAACGTAACCGTTGAGGCTTTTGTCGTGCGCGCCTCTAGAGTCAGAGTCCGCGGGCATGGTCATCACTCCTGACACACACGCAGCAGGAGGAAGTGTTTACTACGCTCTTTGCTCACACACACAAACATGTTGGACTGGGCTTCTCCGTTTACGCACGGACACGCGTTCCGCCACTGGAATTCTTTTGTTGTTCCAGGTGCTGCCCGACGGAAACAACATGAAGGAGAGTCAGATGTGCTACAGATCTAGGACACCGATCCTTGGCACGCGCACAGACACGCGCACGTCCTCCTTTGCCCCTCTTTGTGCCACAGCCTCTCTTTGCCTTGTGTCATGGTCTTTTCTTACGGCAGCTCCACGGGGCAGGACGGGAGCGCGCGCCTGGTCCGGGTGACGGTGCTCCTGCTGCTCCGCGCACCCTTTGTCTCACTTCTCCCGTTCTGCCGTTACTTTCCAAACCAAAAGTGCCCAAAATAAAGCTTGGTTGTTTCTTCTGTTGTTTGTTTCTTCCTGTTTGTTGAAAAAAGAAGTAAAAAAAATCCCAAATATCCACCAAAAGTCGCGCTCTGAGTGAAGTATCCGCGTGCCTCATTCACACCCTCAGTCCCGATTCTAACACGGAGCAGAGATTGCAGCAGCTGGAGATCATGCTCGCTCTGCCAGCCCAGCAGGCGTTGTCCTCACCACCTTCAACATGAGACACATTTGGATTGGTCCCGAAATTTTCCAAATACTTTAAATGTATTCCAAAGTCAAACTGAAACATAGTGCCTTATACTCTTACTTCTCAGATAAAAGATTTCTGGAAAGTTAGCAAAAAGCATCAACAAGCTGCATGCCTGAAATCTAATGGAATAAAATAAGTTTTGTTGTTGTTTTGTTTTTGTCTACTACTAGCTTTACATAGTGACTCTTTAGACGATTAGTTTAATTAATTTGCCTCAGGTGACCAAGCTGATTATCTATTAATGGAAATAATGCATTTGATTATAACACTTTTCATAACACTCATTAATTATATAAAACATTACTGTATAAAAAGCAGAAATTTCCTCTATTACTCTGACTCTTAGTTTCTTTCTGAATCTCAAAAGACACTGTTTGGAATGCTACAGTTTTGTGATGTCATAGTGTGTTTCCTGTGTATTTGCAGCCACAAGCTGGAGCTCTAGCTCAATTCCTGACGTGGGAAACACATGTGTTTTATTCCATTTTTGTATTGTTCTGGTGCATTAGTAACTGTACATACAGAGTATTTCCTGTTTGAAAGAAGAGCAGAGATGTCCGTGTGTGATACTTGCTCTATCCCATACACCAGTCTTTCCCAACCTTTTTTTTAGTCACACCACACTTTTTTCCAATTTTTTTTTTTTTTCGCAGCACACCGCCTATGCAAATGTGACCAAATCAACCTATTTTGGAACACAAAACTATTACATTTTTGGACATAAAGTCTTTAAATTATTTTTTAATTGCATAAATGGTGATTGGTTTTGCTTTTTTTCTTGATGTAAAAGTTGTACAAACACTCTCAAGTTGTAAATCATTTAATAAATCTGATCAAGCTTATTTCATAGATTGAATTTGGAAAACTGACAACATTTTCAACACACACCTGGCAGCAACTTAAGGCACGCTAGTTGAAAAACCGTGGGATACACCATTACTATTCTTTGCTATGATTGGTTAAAGGTGGGGTAGCTGATTTTCACACTGCAAACACAATTTAGCTTTTAAACCTGACAACGTCCTTTCCTAAATCCTAAACACATCGACACATGGTTGATATCTATTCATCTTTTGTTGTAATTATGGCTTAGAAACCACTTTTTAATAATGGCAAAGTGACACTGGCGAGGACCACTCAAGCACAGCCAATCAGAACGCTGCATTCGGTTTGTGACTTGAACTGAATCTGTTAAAATTCAAACTATAAATGTTTCTTTCACATTTGGAGCACAACCCTGGAGTCTTTGTGGTGCTGTATCTGTGTAATTTTAGCTTCTGAGACTAACAGGCTCTGATCAGAAGTGAGAACTTTCTCCAAACAAAAGAAAAACAGAGTCTAACTTCTGCCAAAAATGTTTTTGTAAATTTAAGGATTGGTAAAGCTGGTGTTGACGGCTGAGGCCTGAATGACACAAGATTTGGCATATTTTAGGTTTTGACCGTTCCTCTGCAAAAACTGAAGGTAAATTAGATAAAAATGAGCTTTAGGGACCTAAAAGGGACACAATGTGATTTTTATCTTTAACATTTCAAGTTGCTTCATAGTTTGTTTTTATCAGATACTGAACATAAAGTAAAAAAAAAAAAGTGGAAAGTCCCTTTGAAAGAACGCCAGAATTTAAAGGGGGTAAAATTAGATAGTACTCAGTGGTTACATTTTTTAACAAAGTTCTGAATTGATCATACTTTTTAGTGGAAAACACAAAGCTTACCCATTTACAGCTAAAAAATCAGCTCAAAGTATTTCATTAAACGTCTCACTTTTTCCAAAGCCTTTCAGTGGGGGAAGTTCCAGTCGGATAATCTGGAAGCGCTCAAATGAGTTCCACACATTTCCATCTAGAGTGAGCCATGTTAGTGCATTAGACTACAGAGGAGTATGTTTGCAGAATGGGATCAAAGCAAATAATTGTATTTTTATTTATTTATTTTTCTTATTTGTTTATTTATTTGTTTTGTTTTGTTACTTTTATTCACTAAAAGGACTGCACATTTTAACAGCATGTGTATATGTCAGGCAGCTATTTTTCATTTGCATGTGTGTTTTTCAGGACTGATGTTAAGTGTCCAACAAACAACAAAACACAAAATAATTACAATTTACAAAATCAAAAATTCTAAATAATACAAACAATGCAACATTTTTATTTTTTATTGTAGCCACAGCTGCCCTGGGACAATCACCATCAACCATCCACATGCACACCAGATTCATACTAGACAAGGATACAACAACAGTTCATCATCTCACTGTGGCACCTGAGGTTTCAGCGATATCCCATCCAAGTACTGTCCAGGCCCGACCTGCTTAGCTTCAGAGCTCACACAAATATAATTAGCTGTGCACATATGATGAAGGATGACACTTTTTTTTCCCAGCTGCTGTGACGTCCTGCTCATCTCCTCTGGGATCACGCAACATCTGAGGCTTTAAACAAACATCTGCTCATAATCTCTACCATCACAGCAAAAGGACTATAACTGCAGTATTTGAACACATACAGTATATTTGACAGCATGGTATGTAGTTAACAATATTAACGGACAGCTTTAGACTTCAAAATGACAGCACCAAGGTAAAAGATATACAGTATATATAGCAAAAAGCATCATATTTTCTGTCGTACATGCAAGAAAACTGTTTTGAAATCTTGCATGGTTTAATGCATCAATGACCAAGCTGCGCTCAGCAGGTGACGGATGAATGGGTGGATGGAAGGATGGGTCGGTCATATGCTTAGTTTCACTCACAAATCAATTCCAACAACTTGCTTGATAAATATCAATCTGGTTTTAGAAAATATCACTGTACTGAAACAACCTTAGCTATATTAACACACGCATTTATTTTGTTGTTTGTAGATATGTATTTGAGGTAGACCAAGACAAGACCAAAACCACTGAGAATCAAGACCAAGACAAAACCAAGACCACTGAGAGCCAAGATCGAGACAAGACTAAGACCACTAAGAGTCAAGACTGAGACAAGACCAAAATAAATCATCAAAAATCCATCGAAAATAAATCAAGACCATCTTTGAAGCTTTATCATTTTATGAGTTTCCGCATGATTCTTTTGTGCAGGGCTTATTGCAACTTGTGTCTGGGAAAGGTCACCGTGCTCCTGGTGCAAGACAAGTCCAAGACAAGGCTGTGTTCAAGATACGATCAAGTCCAAGGCAAGACCGATTCCGAGATACGATCAAGTCCAAGACAAGGCACCCTCAAGAACAACAAGTCCGAGTCCAAGATAAGATTAAGTCCAAGACAAGGCCGTGTCCAAACACCCTCAAAACCAAGACAAGACAGATTCCAAGGTAAGATCGAGTCCAAGACAAGGCTGTGTCCAAGAACCCTCAAGAAGACCAAGACAGGAAAGATTTCAAGATTAGATCGAGTTCAAGACAAGGTCAAGTCCAAGCTCCCTCAGGAAAACCAAGACAAGACCGATTCCAAAATAACATTGAGTCAAATACAAGACCATGTCCAAACACCCTCAAGAAGACCAAGATCAGATTGAGTCCAAGACAAGGCCGTGTTCAAGCATCCTCAAGACCAAGACAAGAGCGATTCCAAGAGAAGATCGAGTCCAATACAAGGCCATGTCCAAACACATTCAAGAAGACTAAGCAAAGACCGATTTCAAGATAAGATCAAGTCAAAGATGAGGCCGTGCTCAAGCACTCTCAAGATCAAGACAAGACTGATTTCAAGAGAAAATCTAGTTCAAGACAAGGTTGTGTCCAAACACCCTCAAGACCAAGACATGACCAATTTCAAGATACGATCAAATCCAAGACAAGGCCGAGTCCAAGCACCTTCAGGAAGATTAAGACAAGATCGATCTTGGAATCGGTCTTGTCTTGGTCACATTTGGACTCAGCCATTTGGACAAGGCTGAGTCCAAATGTGGTTGAATCTGTGACAAGACCAAGACCTTCAAAAAGACCAGTCTCGAATACTACTACACTACAATCAAGCCATATTTGTAGCCAAAAACGAAACCATGTGGACATTATCCTTGGACAGGAAAGACGTAATACCCACTTCCTGTTTTTTTTTTTTTTTCATCTTTAAATCTCTGTTCTGATGTTCCACTCTCACCTACACTACATACGTTTGCCTGTACTCCGACACGCTGACAGTACCATGCTCAGGCTGTCTGCAGACTTTAGCTTTAGCCTGAGGGAGTGGGGGCTAACACACAGTGATAGAAGCAGGAGGAGACCGGCCCCGCGTCCATCAAAACACCCCGACCCACTCTCACGTCTCATCTGCAGCACCGGACAGCTGTCTCCACTGTTTACAAGAGCTCCACTGTCCCAGGCCTGTTTGAAAAGAGGAGCTGAAAGAACGCAGCTTTGTCCGACTGTTTATTTGAATGTGACAGAAGGAGGAACGGTCTTTTAAGTCCAGATAAAAGCAGGAGGATTACGCTGGGCCTGTTAGCTAATGGGAGCGTAAAGGTGCGTTATGTAACTTTTGTGGTAAAGAGGTACTCCTTATCTGTATAAAAATGTTATTTCTCTACCTTAAAAGAGATGGATTGTCTTTAGGAGCGATAAAAACAAAAGTATAAATCCAGTGTGTGTCTTCAATAGAACTGAGGCACGCAGTGTGATTTGTCATGTCTGCCTTAAAGGTCCCATATTATGTAATTAACTTTTGTGAGCTCTTACAGTGTAGGTATTATCGTATAATAGTTTTTTTTTTTGGTAATATATGGAAAAATAAGTTTCCTAATATTTTTCTGTGATGCATATGCAGGTCAGTAACTCACATTTTCTTCATTGTAAAACACAAAACTGTTCTAAAATGACTCAGAAATAGAAGCAGGTCTATTGACTTCCTTTTCAAAACTGCTCCTTAAGCCAAAACCATCACCACATGACATCATAAGAACTGTTCGAATAGTGCAGTCAGGAGGTAGGAGGTATAAGCCTGTATGCTTCCTATCTTAGTTCCTTTAGCATAGGAACCTCTGACACCGGGCTCACACTGCATCCAGTCCGTACTCCGGTCCGACATCCGGATGCTTTCCATTTCTTGAAAAGTATTGAGAGGCTCTCACACAGCGATCCGTCTGGTTCGGCTCTGCTCCGGTCGTCCGAATCTTGTCAGTTAGAAGGAACTTTTTCCAGACTGTCGGAGAGCTCTGGAGCCCTTTTTGATGGAAGTTTTGAAAACAAGACACGACAATCAGGAAACCAAGCGAGCACGGGTGAAGATTTTACGTTACTACAACTACAACAAATACGTCAAAATGCTGGACATAAACACGACTTTATAACACACAGGATGTAAATGAACGTCTTGTGCTTATCTATTGTGCGTCAAATAATCAAACATAAAAATGACATAAAATAAGCCCAAAACTCGGTGCACGTGAACCCCCGAGAACTCGTGGTCTCGCGAGGCCAGAAGAGCTCGTACATATGCATGCATTTTCTGGTTGCAGTGTGAGTGACTACCAGACTCAGACGGATCTGGATCTGGACTGGAGCAGTGTGAGGCTTCTTCTCTATGCTGTCTAATGCTTTGACCCGTTGATGACCTCCACAGATAAAGATCTAGAGACCAGGAACCAGGAGGTAAGTGCTACATATTAGCGCTATTCGGATCCCGAGAAAGTCAGCACGTGCATCAGAGAGCCCGACATCAAGAACAAAAAGTCAGTCACAGAAATGAATGTCATTGGCAGGGAAAGAGTTAAAGATCTTTAACTGAGCACACTCCAGCGGTACAGACATGTGTGCAGTGCTTTCCAGTCGAACTCCCCTCAGTGCAGTTAAGCCAATCAGTGTGTAGCCTCTGGTCTGTGCAGACTTCATAATCATCTCCCCGAACACTTCCAAATGCCATTGTGAAAGAGTCGATGGGAATGTGAACAACTGCGCGCCGCTCACGTAACATTTGGACACGGCGCGCTTCGTTGTAAAAGAGGAATCCTTACGAGGCGCGATCCGTCAAGCATCTGGTTCGGACGGGGCGACCTCTGTGATCTCTGAGCGACCTCCGAGCGACCTCCGGGGGTCACGGGTCAGGATGAATGTCCGTGGGCTGCTTCCTGTGGAGTAAAGACCTGAGAGTGTGGAGTGAGAGGTCAGAGTGTGAGGACAATGAGTATTTGTGAAGAGAGAGCAGTGGGTTGTGTTGTAAACGGGGTTAGCTAGTTTATTAGGTTTAATGAGAATAATAATCATGACCATTTTGGAGCAAACACAAATTCTATGGATGGACAAGACAACAGCTCTAGTTGGACGTTTTTAAAAAAAAAATGGTGTAGATAGTATTTCCCATTATAGATCAATTTATTTTCTTTCATTTTTTCTTAAAGTGAAAAGTAAATATGACATTTTGTGAATCTTGTCAAGGACAAAGTATTGTAAAAAAAAATGTAAATTTTTGTCTTTCAACATGCACTATTACTATTACTATTTTATAAACAAAATTATTTTTTTAATGCTGTTTTTTAAAACAACAATTTATAAAACTGCTCACAAACTTTAAGAAAAGTGACATGTTCAGACACGGGAGTCCGATCTCACAAGAAAGCGTACATTTACCACGACATTACACAATATGTATGATTAGCACGAGTTCACGGCCGTCCTGTGTAATTATAGTACCTGCCCCAGTGCCCCAGACCTAATCTTACCAATTTTAGTAACTTTATGCCTGAACTCACCCGTTTCACCTGAAGAAAACGTCCCCACATGGCTGCAACCAAAACTCATCCTATTTTAACGCTGTGAAATCTCGTGTCATTTTTACTCTTTTTCATATCGTGCTAAATGCACGGCGTAACATAAGTACTAAAATTTGCTGTGAAGTCGTAGTCCAAATACGCTGTATTTGTGTCGTGGTAAAAGTACACCATCTAGTGAGACTGTGTTGGACACGGTGATCTTAGTAGTCAACCATCACTAAATAGTGTTGTTGTGTCCTACAATTATTATAACTCTTTAATATCGCAGCATTCCTACTTGTAAAAGTGTGATAATATAGTGATGGCTATATCTCATTCAAATACTTTTAATCCTATCTTTAGCTGAGTGAAGCTCACCCCCTAAACTCCACCCACAAACACATTTCAAACACAACAAACTCATTGAAAAGCATTGAGAAAGGAGAAAAGGAGGAGCTCAGAGAGGAGAGCAGCAGTGTGATTGGACTGACAGCAGGTGTCTGCAATTAGTGATCAATTTTGAGTGGAAAATACACGCTGAGGTCACATAGTCTACAACTGACATGGATCTTTGCAATGAGAAAGAGTCAGTTTGTGACTATTTTGACCTGAAACCCTCTAAATTGCTCAGTTTAAAAATACCATATACACAGTTTAACAGTAAAAAAAAGTTGTTTTAGAGTTTAGCATCACTTTAAATAATTAGTAACTGTTTATTAACCTCAAAATGTACCTCGAGAAAACCCACGGATACACGAGGAGAACATGCAAACTCCACCCAGAGAGATTGTGACATGTTAATATGGTCTGACCCGGGAGTCGAACCCACGACCTCCTTATTGGGAAGCCAGAGCCAAGCACCCTGATCTACATATACTGTATTATATTGATTTTCCCCTATGTATTTAGGAATAAACTATGCTTTACCATATATTATAGCTTATTCCTAAACACATAGGGAAAAACACAGTGGGTTCACTTAAAATAAAGTTGAATACATGCATTATAGTACTATTATTACGGCATAAAGATAAACCGCAGAAGCAAAATTTTAGACTTCAATGGTAACGTCACTGCCAGCTGATTTAGTAAAAGAATGCAGGAGTTCTCATTTACATAGGCAGTTGTCCTAAAATCAAACCAATTATACCATTGGTTAATCTTGAAATAACTGTTTTCATATATGACCCAGATGCTCGTGCTCTTGCGTCCCTGTGCAGTGTGCTCTGTGCGTCGGAGCTGCATCAGGAGCTCACACTCGTCTCAGTAGTGTGAGTGTTCCGACGCCCCCAGCTCAGGAAGAGAGAGCCAGAGTAAGAAGAGAGAAGTGCTGCCTCAGATGAATAATGTAATTGCGAATGGAGCCTCGCGTTTTATTGCACACTGTACGTATTCAGCACAAGTTGGGAATATGAGTTTGTGGATGTAAGTTTGTCTGTGAGAATCTGCCTGGCTGCTGAAGTATCGAGTGAATGAAAGAGATAACTTCCACTGACCTTTTCTCGTCTTTTATCTGTTCCTCAGCTGTCAATCAAACATGGTAAGTTAAGTGGCAAGGTAAGTTTTGTTGGAATTTAAAGAACAATACTAAACAACAGCATCAAAAATAGAAATAATCATCATAAAACTTACTTTACAAGAACAGAGGCAAAGAAAAAGGGCACCAGCAGGAAACCGGTCCAAGTTTTAGTCCTGACTCTGGTCCGTGTTTAGTCATGACTCTGGTCCACGTTTAGTCCTGACTCTGGTCCACGTTTAGTCCTGACTCTGGTCCACGTTTAGTCCTGACTCTGGTCCACGTTTTAGTCCTGACTCTGGTCCACGTTTAGTCTTGACTCTGGTCCACGTTTAGTCTTGACTCTGGTCCACGTTTAGTCCTGACTCTGGTCCACGTTTAGTCCTGACTCTGGCACCAGCAGGAGGCCGGTTCATGCAGCACTAACATGTCAGAGATGTACTTTGGTGCTAGTCCATGGAGAGACTTGAACATAAGCAGAGCTGTTTTAAAGTCTATTCTCTGAGCCACAGAAGCCAGTGCAAAAATGTCACGTTTTGCAGCTTGTAGGTGAGCAGGCAGTAGTCTAATCTACTGCAGGCAAATGCGTGTAAGTCTAAGTCATAAGTCTCTCCAAGCCTGCATGCTTTTGACAATATACCTTTGATTTCGGCATTGTTGTCTAAAATCCAGCTAATTCTCCAAAGAAAACGTAGGTATACAACGAAATGTCAAAAACATACAATAAGCATGTTCTCATGTCTTTTTTACGTCAATATGTTGAGAAAAGCCAAACGTAAAATAACTATGAATTTTGGTTGAAGTCATGTCAACATTTTCTTTGGGTTTAACGAGTGAATCTTAACCTACCCCAAACCCCAGTCCTAAACTTACCCACTTTAATCATTTGAAGCCTTGACTTACACGTTAAACCCAACAAAATGTCGCCACGGGACTCCAACCAAAATATGTGTTTATTGTACGTTTTTGACGTTTCGTTGTATATCTACGTTTTCTTCGAAGACTGTGTTGCCAGAGTCAAAAGTGATGTCCTAAAGCTCAGAGGAGACAAGAGAAGGAAACAAAACCTGTTGAGAGGCACATCTGCTCTCCCATTGATGATTTTGTGTTGTTGCAAGTTGCAAACTACAATAACAACCAAGTGTGTCCCATTGATGACTGTAGCTCTCCTGAGCCTCTTTCTCATTAGAAACAGATCAGGGCTAATGTGCTTTACAGCCACTTTAAAAAGGCCAAGCTGAAAGCTTCATCATCAGAACCAATCAAACAGTTCTGTGTGTAAGTAGTTTACAGCTCTATGCAAGCAAGATAATATTTATCTCGGGACATCTGCAAACTTTAAATGAATCCCATGATGTCTGAGGGTTTATATAGACCAGAAAAGTGTAAAAGTCCACCTGTTTGATCTGAATTTGATACAGACTTGATCGTATTCTCACTGCACTACTGTCAATTGAACTTTAAAACATAAACAGGCGCACATATGGCTCTTCAAGTCCAAGTTTTTCGTGTTTATTTGGACCGAGGTCTTTTGTATTCAGACCATAAGCGATCCGCACCAGAGTCCGTGTGCAATCGGCCCGAGACCGACCTGAAGAGATAGTTTCCGTCTGATTGTTTAATACGAATCAGCGTTCGCTTGTCTTTATTCAGACCTGACAAAAAGTCTGGACTTTCTGTGGAAATGAACTGTGGACTGTTTTAATCGGACCAAGTTTTGTAGGTCTGAATGCACAAGTTTTTTACAGACTTTTTATTCTGGAAACTTTTTGCCTCAGGAGGTGCGTTTTATCATGAATGATTTGAGCTGTGGCAGTGTAAATGTGGTTCCTTGTCACACTGTTGCTTCCGTCGATCAGCATCCCATTAGATTTCTCATGAAACAGCCGTTTTCTCTCTTTTAATCCATTTACAGCGATAAAGTCTCTCCATGCCAAACTTTGCAGCGCTCTGTCCAAACTTTCCAAAACTTCTCGACTTTCTGTTGTCACAATTGACAATGGGGATGCACTTTTGAGTCACAGTTTTCATTGTAATTTGTTTACCAATTAGATTTTCAGATGACGTCTATAGTTATTGCCATTAAAATGAGGCCATACGAATAGGACATGTAAGTCACCCAGCACAGACCTGCAACTAACCTTAACACAGCAAAACGTGCAAAAGTCAGATGACATATGAACTTGACGACAACCCCTATACACCAAAACAAATATGGCTTTTAAACTTTCCTGCTCCAGAACTGGTTTGTCCTGTCCCACCAGACCCACTGACCTCACACTTGCCCGGTGTCAGCTCCACGATTGTTTGGTCCATGACGTTTGGACTTGATGAATGTGGACCACAACAAAGACAGACGAGAGAAGACCGAACACACAGCACATGACATTAGCGTGTTTCAGATTTGTAAAGGGGCCAGGGGAAGACTGGACAAACAGGCCGGTTACGCAAATTGTTATCTTGAGTTTGTATTTAAATAGCGTGTGTGTG
This sequence comes from Mugilogobius chulae, assembly GCA_038363315.1. Lineage (NCBI taxonomy): Eukaryota > Metazoa > Chordata > Actinopteri > Gobiiformes > Gobiidae > Mugilogobius > Mugilogobius chulae. The sequence continues at coordinate 21,521,993 of CM076396.1, read as the reverse complement.
AATTTTTTCATTTTTTCTTGTTTATCTAATAAGCTTATTTTGTCTATATCTGTTATTTTTTTGTATTATTGTCATGTTCATTTGCTTTGTGTTTTATTATAATTGTTAATATTATTATTATTTGAAATAATGTTTTTTATTGTTTTGTCTGTCACTGTTTTTGCTTCTTGAATAAAAAATAAAATAAAAAATATAATACCAAAATTCAACAAAATAGTAGAGGTCAATCCATACTGACTCCAATCCAAAATACAAGATCAAAAACACACATTCAAATTGAACAAGTCAAACGCAGGTTAAAAAACATGCATGCAAGTATAACAGCATGCACATTCAAAACAATTCAAAAACGCAAATTCAAAAACACAAACGCAAATTCAAAAACACAAACGTAAATTCAAAAACACAAACGCAAATTCAAAAACATGCATGCATATTCAAAAACACCAACAGCATTTAAAAATAACAGAAACAATCCAAAAACACTAACGTAAATTCAAAAACACAGACGTAAATTCAAAAACACAAACGCAAATTCAAAAAGATGCACGCAAATTCAAAAACACATACACAAATTCAAAACATGGACGCAAATTCTAAAACACAAATGCAAATTCAAAAACGCAAACGCAAATTCAAAAACATGCTTGCAAATTCAAAAACACAAACGCAAATTCAAAAACACAAACGCAAATTCAAAAACACAAACGCAAATTCAAAAACACAAACGCAAATTCAAAAACATGCATGCATATTCAAAAACACCAACAGCATTTAAAAATAACAGAAACAATCCAAAAACACTAACGTAAATTCAAAAACACAAACGTAAATTCAAAAACACAAACGCAAATTCAAAAACATGCACGCAAATCCAAAAACACAAATTCAAAAACATGCTTGCAAATTCAAAAACACAAACGCAAATTCAAAAACATGCACGCAAATCCAAAAACACAAACACAAATTCAAAAACATGCACGCAAATCCAAAAACACAAACACAAATTCAAAAACATGCTTGCAAATTCAAAAACACAAACGCAAATTCAAAAACACAAACGCAAATTCAAAAACATGCACGCAAATTCAAAAACACAAACGCAAATTCAAAAACATGCACGCAAATTCAAAAACACAAATTCAAAAACACAAATTCAAAAACACAAATTCAAAAACACAAATTCAAAAACACAAACGTAAATTCAAAAACCAGATCTTGCATTTGTGTTGGTAAATTTGCTTGGGTTTTACATGTTGTGTTTCGGGAATTTGCATGCATGCTGATGAATTTGCGTTTGTGTTTTTGAATTTTTGTGTGGTTATATCTGTGTTTAGTTTCTGTTTTTGAATTTGCATTTTTGATTTTGACTGCATGTTTTTTGAGTTTTGAATTTGTATTGTGTATTTTTATTTTATGTGTTTTTGAATTTGTCTGTTTTTGGTGTGTTTTTTTAATTTGTTTGGCATTTTATGTTTTTGAAATTGTTTTTTTGTTTTTTACTTTGTTTTTTGTGTGTGTTTTTATTTGTCTGGTGTTTTATATTTTGTGTGTTTTTTAATTTTATTTTTTTATTATTTTATGTGTTTTTGAATGTGTCTGTTTTTGGTGTGGTTTTTTTATTTGTTTGGCATTTTTTTTATTTTATGTTTTTGAAATTGTTTTTTATTTTGTCTGTTTTTTGTGTGTGTTTTTATTTGTCTGGTGTTTTTTATTTTGTGTGTTTTTTAATTTTTTTTTTTTTTATTGTATGTGTTTTTGAATGTATCTGTTTTTGGTGTGTTTTTTAAATTTGTTTGGCTTTTTGTGTGTTTTTGAATTTGTTTTTGGTGTGTTTTTTTATTTGTCTGTTTTTTATTTTATGTGTTTATTTTATGTGTTTTTGAATTGGTCTGTTTTTGTTTTTTTATTTGTTTGGTGTTTTTTTATTTCATGTTTTTGAATTTGTTTTTGGTGTGCTTTTTGAATTAGTCTGGTGTTTTTTATTTTATATATTTTTGAATTTGTTCCGTTTTTTGTGTGTTTTTTATTTGTCTGGTGTTTTTTATTTTGTGTTTTGAATTATGTTTTTGGTGTGTTTCTGAAGTTGTCTGGCTTTTTTATTTTATGTGTTTTTGAATGTATCTGTTTTTGGTGTGTCTTTGAATTTATCTGTTTTCTGGTGTTTTTTTAAATTTGAGTTTGATTTTATGTCTTTTTTGAATTTCTTTTTTTGTGTTTTTTTTAATTTGTGTGCTTGTTTTTTATTTTATGTGTTTTTGAATTTGTTTTTGGTGTTTTTTAATTTGTCTGCATGAGTTTGATTTTATGTCTTTTTTTTATGTCTTTTTTGTTTTGTTTTTTATTTTGTGTGTGTGTTGTTTTGTAAAAACGTATGAAACTTATACATGAACTTATTATGCAAATTGTTGTATTGTTAAAACTACTACAGTAGTTTCATTGTAGAGTTGACAAGTCACATTTTTATTTATTTTATTTGATGTATTTCAATTTTATGAGATTCCAATCATCCCAGTTACCCAGAATGCACTATGATGTCACCCATTTATTTTCACTTCCTGTATTTTACAACAAACACATCTTTTCTTTTCCAAACAACAACTTGTAAAACCACTATATACAGTATTTACAAACCGTTCTGAATTCTTCCCACCAAACTAAGTCCAAACAAAACTTTCACTTTGGGTTGCCAAGTCCTCGGTGTGTTTTATCCTGGTTGCCATCACACAACTGGGACTGTTTTTGGGACTACGAGTGTGTGGTCCCCGAAGAGGAAACTTGCACACTCTCACTCACGTCTTTTCCTTCTCCTGTCATCATCGGGCCGTTCTCTAAATAAAGTCTTTTAAGGCAAACTTTTGGGAGAAAGCATCGATCGTGGGGGGCGGGTTTTAAAGAAAAGCTCTCGTTAAATTACGCTTGAGGAAAAAAAAAAAACGGGCAAAGCTTTATTTAGTCTTGCCAGCGGTGCTTTGACGTCACGTAATGGAGAAAAGGTTGTCTTAAATAAACGCAGTGAAATGAGAGGCTTCTCCAACAGCTTACGCTTGTCATTGGTCTAAGCCAGCGGAGTGTAAACATCCTCACAGCTCTGGTTCTGGACAACACGGGCGGAGAGCTTTATGAAAGATGTGGTTTTGTTTGAGTTTTTTTGTGATTGTAGAATATTACATCATGTTCTTCAAACTTTCCCAAAGTTTTGTTGAGCTGCTACGTCAGGTCTTACAGAACTAAATCCTGAAAACCTCCTGAAAGACTTCCAGGAAGTACAATCAAATCAATTAAATTTTTAATTAACCAAAATGACAAGGACTTGCCAGGACTGCTGCATCAATGTTAGAAAACTAAACAACAAAACTGTTATTGGTCAGTAAATTCTGGTTGGTATTTGGATGTTTGACGAGCTAACATGTGATGTCAAAATATGGGCGTGGCTGCTGATTGGTTGGCAGAATCAAAACTAGTTCCCGTTGTTATTTTGTTGTTGTTTTTTTTCCAACGAAAATTGTCTAAATTCAAAGCTTTTTTCTTGGTGTAAGCTTTAACATGGGAGCAGCTCTTTGGATTGCTCTTGTCAAACCTGTTAGCTTCTAAGACGCACAAACCAAGATACAATCATTGTCTTTTTTCGTGCTTGTTCAGCGTGCTGTCAATTACGTTATAAATGTTTTGCCAACCAAATTGTCACGTGATAGCCATGTGACGACATGGCCAACGCCGTTATTAGGAAAGAATGTCCAAGTAGGTTGTTCAACAGTAAACAAGCAAATGGATAATTGTCCCAGAGGATGTCATCCTTTTTTGAAAAAGGCGGAAAAAGAGAAACCTTGGGACGAACCAGTAAAAGAGAGACACTCCCATGCACGGACAGGCTGTAGATGTGACCAGGACTGACGCACGTCCATTTGCAGATACAGTTTTTTTTAACCCTAACCCTAACCCTCTGTAGCCAAAGTAACTCATCTAGCAGGACGAGGACAGGCTAATCCTGGAGAGGGAGGTGAGGATGGTGTCCAGGTCCTTAACCTGGACAATCAGAGGACGGTGTGCAGTGTGTTGGCCAGAACCAACCAGAGCTTAAATAGCAGATTACATGTGTTCTCTTCTTTTGACCTCAGACAGTTTCACTTTGTGAACATTGTCTGACATTGCACGATTGGGGTTTGTTCTCTCCATTGTAGGCGGAGCTTTAACTAAAAGCTGCATCTGAACAAAGAAGTAAAGCATAAACATTAGTGTCAGCAATTGTTGCAGTTTCTTACACATTTTATTTACAAAATCAAATGAAAACATAACCAGTCTGCCATCTCAACTCAGGTTGGTTTTCAGCCTGACTAGAAATACCTAAAATAAAAATACAGCACACGATCCTTGATGGTGATCTGTCCAAACCAAACTCCACAGACTTTTCTGAGCTTTTCTCACAATTTTCTTCATCTTTAGAAACTTGAAAAGACTTTTCTTATTTGTTCAAACACCGTTTCAGTGAAAAGCACTTGCACTATACTCTTGTACTCGGTACTTGTACTGTACACCTAACTCTGCTGCTCTGTAAGGGAGTGTAGGAGTGTAGGAGGGGTCAGCAGAAGAGGTCACACATGCCCTGGAGCTGGGCCTGTGAACACAGAACACTTCCTGCCACTACAATTTTCATTCAAGTCTACAGTCTGTTGTGTGTTACAGCACAAGAAGGCACAGGTGGGTCATTGTGGAGACAGCAGGGGAGTTCAAGAGAAAGTCAAAATACATATCTATATATTTTGTGCTGAAGGGTGTATTCACAGCAAATAAATTAGTCTGAGTTCGTCCATTATTTTTTAAGGTGAGTATAAAGACAAGGAAATTCTAATCTAAATCAAACAGCTGAACTTAAACTTTTGTGATTGTTTTCCACAATGATATCACCTGCTGTGTGGCCTCGGTACTTTTGCAAAACAAATATTCCAAAACCCACTGAATTAAAAATAATATAAATTTTTTTTTTACATTAAGTTAATTTAATGAGTTACAATAAAGAGCCAATGTCACTCCTATTTTGATCCCTGTTATAACATTGTTCTTTCAGTCAAAAAAGTTAAGTTTTGTCTTACCCCTTTTTGAAAATTTCTTGTTTCTTGAACTGAAAACATGCATGCTGTTCCACTTTGGGCTGTCATTAGGTATTCATACAAAAAAACAAACCATTTTATTGTGTATTTAAACTCAACAACCTTCACTGACTGGAATCAATTGTTGAGACTTAGATTTGACAGAATTAGTAGCTACACTGTAAAATATAAAATGCACTTCAACTTAAAAATGTAAGTTCAATTTTTGCCTTAAAGTTTGATGTTGATTAAACTAATGTGTGTGAGTTGTCTGACATTCTCTCTTCTTTCTCGCTATTTCTTCATTTTTCTCTTTCTCTCCCCCCTTTCGCTCTCTCCTTGTCTCCTCCCTGGCTCTCTACTCTTTCTTTCTTTCTTTCTCCTCTCTCTCTCTTTTTTCTCTCGCTCTTGTCTCAGTGTCTCCTCTCTCTTCCCAATTTCTTTTTCACTCCTTCTCTCTCCCTCTCGTGTCTCCCTCTCTTTCTCTGTACCTCTCTCGTCTCTCTCTTTTTCTCTTGTTTCTAAATCTTTCTCTTTTGTCTCTCCCTCTCTCTTTCTCTTCTCTCAGTTTCTCCTCTTGCTTCCCCCTTTCTTTTTCTCTTTTGTTTCTTTCTCTTTCTCTCCTTCTCTCTTTTTTCTTTCCTGTTTCTCTCTCTGTCTCTTCTGTCTCTCATCTCTCTCTTTTCTTTCTTGTCTCTCTCCCTCTCTCTCTTTTTCTCTCCTGTTTCTCTTTCTCTCTCTCGCTCCTGTCTCTTTCTCTTTTTTTCTCTTCTCACTTTCTTTTTCTCCCCTGTTTCTCTCTCTTTCTTTTCCGTCTCTCCCTCTCGCTTTCGCTCCTCTCTTCTCTCCTCTTACTCTCTTATTCTCTCTTTATAACTTAAAATTCTAAGTTTTAAATCTTTAACTCACATTATCAAGTTATATCAACATAAAAATTGAAGTTAGTTTCAAAATGTTGTCCAGGTCTCCATGGTGATCGGCTAAACCACAACCCAGCCCGTTAACAGCAGCTCAAACATTAAAAATACACCGTTTTGTCAGTAATTAAGAATTCCTCTGAATGTAGCGTTGAATTCAGCTCAGAAACCTTTTTTATTCTCTCCGCGCCAGGATAATGTTCAGTCGTCTGATCTATAAAACACGTGAAGGGCCCTCGTTAAAGCTCTTGTTGTTTGGACATGGGGTAGAATTGACAGTGCCCCGGGATACGCAGAACAAGCCCGTGTCAGTGGTGTTTATAAGACAGGCTGCACCACGCTGCCCTTTAAAAGGAGAAACCACCAAAAGATTCATGATGCTGCTGGTGAAAGCAGGAAGTCGCATATACGTTAGCTCTATTGAAAGCAATGTTTTAATGGTTTTATGTAGGAATTATTTCATGTATGCTTGTTATGAAACAGTTCAAAATAGTAGTGCAGATGTGTAACAGGCTCGTACTTATGGTACAAAACTTCTATAAGGTAGAGAAGTGATAAAACACACAATCGTGATATCATCAGTTTAGAACTCTGCCCTACCTCCTAATATAAGAAGTTAGGATGCACTAACGAGTAATCTACTGGCATGTTTTGCGCTCTGTAAAGCATTGACTTTCTGACTTACCTACATATTACTTACTTACTTAGACTTCACTTATTGACTGACTGACTGACGGACTCACTTTCTGACTGACTTACTTACAGACTGATTTACTTCACTTACTTGCTGACTTACTTACTTGCTGACTTGGTTACTGACTTAGTTGCTTAATTGCTTATTTACTGACTTTCTTGCTGACTAACTACCTTACCGACTCACTGACTTACTTACTTCATTTACTTACTGACTTACCTGCAGACTGACTTAATTTACTTTTATGGCTTAGTCACTGACTTACTTGCTTGCTCATTAAATTACTGACTTACTTACTTCACCTACTGACTTATTTACTTCACTTGCTTAATTCACTTAGCCTACTTACAGACTGACTTGCTTTACTTACTTCATTTACTTGGTTACTGACTTACATGCTGACTTGGTTACTAACTTACTTGCAGACTTGGTTACTGACTTACTTGCAGACTTGGTTATCGACTTACTTGCAGACTTGGTTACTGACTTACTTGCAGACTTGGTTACCGACTTACTTGCTGACTAACTTATTGACTGACTTACTTACAGATGGACTTGCTTCACTTACTGACTTACTAACCGAGTTACTTACAGACTACAGATTTATTTCACTTCCTTACTTACTTGCTGACTTACTTCACTACTTATTGACTAACTTGCTGACTAAGTTACTGACTTACTTCACTTACTTACCAGCTGACTTACTTACTTCACTTACTGACTTACTTTTCTTACATACTTACTACCTAAATGTGCTAAAATAAACTGTCATAAACACTTAGAGAAGGATTCATGTTCAGGCTGCAGACACGTACCAGCCACCTCCCTCTAAAGCCAGGGAGCTACCTCTCACTTCAGGATAAAAGCACCTCTCTGTAGAGACCAGAAGCCCATATAGTCACATCTCACAAAATGGCTATACCATGTTTATAATTTCAACATTTAATGACCAAATATGGATAAGGTTAGGGTTAGTATTAGGGTCTGATTTGCTAAGTAATTGGCTAAGTTTAAGGCTTTGAGAAAAGTAGAAACTTGCCAAATATGAGTGTCCAGTCTGTACGAGAAGTGTTTTCAGCTAGTAGTTAGGTTGTCTGCAGCCAGAAACCTCTGTATTTGTCAGTCCCAAGTTCCAAGTAACCAGTTCATTTATATGCCATAATAACTGCACAAACTTGTCTTTCTTTTTGCTGTTTTCATTTTACACACCTGCTTGTGGTTAAGTTAAAGATTGAGCACTTACGTTAATGTGTTGTCTTTGATTTGTTACTGTTCGTTGTCTTTTGTAGTTTGGGCCGACGGTATCTAACGGTTCCTACACAAATAAACATACACACAACGCAGAGAGAACTTCACCTGTCACACCAGTTCAAATGAAGAAACTAGAAAATGAATCAAAATCTTTTATTACGCTAACGACTTTATTGCTTCACGCTAAAACATTCCCTTGCGTCGTTGCGGCCCATGTAGCACACGTTCCCCCTCGGCCTTTGTGAGTTTGTGTTGCACCTGTGAGCTGGAGGTAAAACAGCGGACATCGTGCCATCTGCAGTCTCCTCTCTGTCCTTCTCCTGCTGCTGCTGCTGGCACACTCCTCCCTCTGTACCGTCCTGGGACATTTACTGTGGCCTCGCCCCAAACTCTACCGGCTCACACGAATAAATCACAACTGTTACTCAAGGGCGTCCTCTGCGTTCCCTCCTGTTTCATATCAATACAGCCGAGAGAGTAGAAGAAATAGTGCGTGACGTGGAACGTGGGGATTATCAAAGTGTGGAGAGTGTGTACAAATGGTGGCTGAAAAGGAAGTATTGGTGCTATATAATATTTACCTGGAGATCTCATGTAAATTAATAATTAGGAACGTGCCTGGGTTTCTAGTCCTGTGTGAATCGTCCATGTTTGTAAAAATGTGTCTGTAAAGTTTCCCTTGAATTTTACCTCCTGTAATTCACCAAACTCAGACGTCCTCATGTAATTCAAGTCTTGATTGATTGTGCAATGTGTATTCAATCTGTGAACTGTATATAAACTAATAAATAACTACACTGTGGCCTATTTTACATTCAGTC